>UXGD01002637.1:0-24813 GCA_900474315.1 Torymus auratus | reverse complement strand
TAAAGTACAGAGCGAGCCAGATGATTTTCCAGTGCCAGTAGAATTTCAACTCAAATAAAAGTAATTTAAACTCTGGTCCGAATTGTGCGTTTTTTACATTTTCCACTAAGCCGACGATTCATGCATTTTGTAAACGTTGCAGTCGTGCTATCAGCTTCATCGATGCGTTTTAACTGCACAGTAATCCAAATGAGGAAACAGTAGCGCTTCTGCGAGTTTTTTTGCGCAATGACGCGGTAGTGTACTTCTTGAAAAATCGTAAACTGTAAAATACTCTATTGAACTTTTCAGTGACGGCATCAAAAACCTAACAACCGTGTCGGGGAACGACACGACAATATCCCTCTGAACATCAATGTCTGGAAGACACAATTTTTTAATTTCGTTAATAATTGTTGAACTGCTGAAGATAATTGCTTTCTCGGCCTTGAGTCTGAGAAGAGCGCGATCGGTGTAATTCGATACGGCTACTGCTGTTCTGCTAAGTAATGCTTCTTTCTCATTAAGTGAGTGTTTTGTAACTTGCCCTTGTAGGTATTGAATTAGTATGAATCGAATTCGATTGATCGCCAGTCCTGGCTTTAACAAGTTCGTTCCTATTTATGAGATAACAGCGCAGTCCTAGAAAATCCTTTCAACCGCAGTCGAAAGGAAGGGAATATGTCAAACGCCTGTGGAAAAAGTCAAATTGCAGGATTATTGTCATTAGTTTTTTGTCGACATCAGTCCGTAAGTCGGCTGTTAGTTTAATAAGAGCAATTAGCGTAGAGCTGTAAGACTTGAAACCTTCCCTTATCCCTACACTATAAACACTCTAATAAATAAAAGTTCTATTTCTCTTTACCATTCGACGAGTTGAGCGCAAATTTAGTTTGCAACACCAACAGCAAACTACTTCACCGGCTCCCAACAAAGACAAAAATCGACGAAAAGGCAAAAGTACTTTGCGCTTGCACGTAGACCCAAAAGCGCGCCGCCGTTCGCGAACTTCCTGTGTAACTTTCGCGAGATCCACACCTCGCCTATCCCCGTCGGTCTACCTTCTGAAAGATAGCCTGCGGGGTCGGCCACGTACAAAAGCCTCCGCGATGCAATCGCTCGGGAAACAGCGTCGATCCGTCGACGCGAGCATATATCGCAGCAGCAGTCACGCGACATATAATGATCGCCACGGGCGAAACAGACGATAAAAGCGCGCGCGAACGCGCGAGAACTTATACGATCGAAAGTGGATTCCTCTACACGCGCATAAATTTTAATCGGCAAGCTCATGCATAAGGCGCCGCCGTTCATGCGCACCCGGTCTTACGTGGCTTATCGCCTCTAATCGAATCATCTTTCTCCCCCTCCCACACGACACTGGCGTTGTTGCTCGGGGGAGAGCTGCGGGCGATAAAACAAAATAATAGCCCGCCCCGCAGCCACAGAGCTGCTCGGCAAACAATAAGGCGGCTAATGCGGCAAATAATTTCGCAGCCGCGCACCCGAGCGGGTTATCGCGCATTAAGCAGTTTCATTTCGTTAATTAGCGAGTATTATGGGGTAGGGGTAATGATGTTACGGAGTCTTTAACTTACCGAGAATTAGGACGAGATTTTTCGAGCTCTGTAGTCAGATGTTCTGTAGCTTTTCTCCGCGCTGCGAGGGAATGTAATTCTGGGTTTGCAAGGGGGGGCGCTTGTCGGCGGTGGTTTAATGAAATTTTTATTAGGAACCGTGAAGTGAAATTTTAAAGCCGGCGGTTTGTATGTTAATTATATCGTGCGCGCAGTGCCGTTGTTTCGGTTACTCTCAAGGCGGCGCGCTGTTCGAATATTACGGCGAGGCTGAGGGCGGCCGCATCTTTTGAAAGTAAAATTTAATCTTTAACGAGGAAATTGCGGAGAGGAGGGGGCGTGGATTGTCGCTACATTAAAAGGTAACGAATGGTCGAAGTAATTGTCTTGAACGGTCGTGAACGTAAATTAGGGCCGAATGCTTTTCGTATAATTTGTATATTTTCGTTCAATTACTTAAGGCGAGAGACATGACGCGACCAGTTTCCCCACCTCTAACAGAGAAATAGCTATGTATAACCATTTTTATGTCTAAAATTAATAGCCTGGAAACATCTAAGATTAAACACGGTCGCGGTCTCTCTTAATCTTTGAGGTATGCGGGTAACCCAATGGGCTTGAAAATTCAAAGGAAGCAATACAGTCTTTTAGTAGAATCACTCGCGGTACAGTCAGACACTCTAGTCAAGTTTAACACCGATAATTGTTCCCAGCAGTTACACTAATCTTTGCACAACACACACACAGATTCCCGACGACTCTCTGCATTTCCTGTCTCGTTCTCTTGGCCCGCGAACCCTAATCCGCTAATAGACCACCGCACACATGGGAACGCGCGCATTCGCGCCTTCGGGCCGAATTATCGCAGCTTCGCACCGCAATCACGAGTGTTATTTGCTAGATGCGCGACTTTCCCAGTGGGAAATTTTAATGAGACGTTCCCACTCACCTGGTTACTGTTGACGGTGTGGCGACGGCGGTGCGCGGTATAGTGGACATTTAATCGCGGTGGTAATCCACAGCGCACATAAAAGTGTGGTCTTATACAAGCTGGCAAGCAGTAAATCCATAATATCGTCCGCAGAGCTGACGGATGAGCGTCTGCTTCAGGTCGAGATCGAGTCGTCGAGTGACGGGATACGTAATGAGGTCTTCGATATTTATAAGCAATGTTCTGTGGACGATTCTGATCGTCTAGTGTCGAGAGAATTAATCCGACCTTCTATGAATTCTTAATTATTGACTTTTGAATCTTTTAAACAGGTTTGGAAAATTTAACTTGAAATTAATTTCTGCTCCATCGACACGCTCTATTCATTCGATTGCCGTCAGGGGGATGCTTCTACAGGATGGAAACAGGGGGATAAAACTTTAGAGTGCTAAATAAGTCATGTATTTAATCAAGATCTATTCTCGCTCGCGTTCGCATAAACTGATGAGAAGGCGAAACCAACAAAGAACAGCTCTTTCTTTACCCAAGCTTCAACGTTAATTATTAAACGTTTCTGTGCGAGCGCGTGTAATGAACTTTGGTCTCATGATTATATGATTCATTCGCGCTAGCGAGTAGATGGACGAAGCGCTCGTTGCCCTCAGTTAAAAATGAGTGAAGCGGGCTTTAATAAGGCAGTGAGGATGCGATGATGCATGCTGGTATCATGGAGATTAATTAATTAGTTGTATTATCTTTCTCACGTCTCTGGCAATAATAGCGTTCGGTAGGCGTAATTGATGTGTGGCCGAACTGAAGATAGATGAATATGCTTCGAGGTATAATAAGTCTAATTCTAAGCAGCAATACTTCTCACATTTCAATTTTCTACAACTTTTTAGCGCACATAGTGAATCAATTTCAACAAGAAAATTCATATTTTAGATCAAATTATCTGACAAAACTATTTACTCAAACAAAGTCCATAATTATAAATTTATACTTATTCAGAACTCGTCACTAATCTCTCGACTATCCACACTTAATCTTGTATGACAAATAAAATAATTCTGCGTAGAAGTACGCCCCGTAACTGCCCTTCTCCTACCCCTTTGGGCAAGAAATCCAGCCATTTCGCCGAATGGCTTAATCTAGGGTCATATTTCCGTTCGAATAGCGCGCGCGTCGCGGCCGTAATAAGAGGCAAGTACAGACAGTCGGATAGAACCAGCCAGACCGGCTCTTCCTCTCTGCGCACAAAGGACGGTTATACGAAGACGCCGGCCGGCGCAATAATCCCTGATCTACGGGAATCATTAACTCTCCCCGTGACCGTCATACCGGACGCACAATGCTTCCTCTGTCTCACACGCCCTCTCTCTCTGTCCCCTTCTCTCTCTCTTTCTCTCGAGCGCGCAGAATGTTATCCGCGAGGCGGCTTTTCAGGAGTCGTCGAACTTCGCGAGTGTGAGATACTTGGCGATTTATAGCGACGGGCTGGTATAGGAAAAACGCGCTGTTAAATGTCGATGTGAGACGAGGTGGAGTTGGGCAAAAAGTGTCAACTTTCGCGTGATCTTCTCCGAGCAGGGTTTGGGTGAGAAAGACGAAGGTGACGACGACGGCTGCACGAGGTTTTTGTGCGAGCGTTCTGCAGCTGGCTTTTGTGAGAGTGGACTGAGGAGGAGACTGTTGTATTGAGTGCCAACGAAAATAGTTGGATTATCCGAAACTTTATTTAGGGTCATATGTGATTCTTTTTTGAAACATGAATAATTTGGTTAGCAAATAATCTATTCGTGCATTTGAATCTACAGTATAGAATGATTTACTTCTGTGAAAATATCAGTAAATGAAGAGAATTCTTAAAAATTCAAATAATTTATGTATCGATCCTTAGCCAGAGTTGCAAAATTTTTTAAAAACTTTGTGTTATTTATACCCCAATTGCGGTATAAAAAAGTATTTAAAATTTTGAAAATAATATCAGAAGTTTCAAATAGAATTGCTGTTTTGCCCATTATCCATATTGTGCATTCTTCGCTACACCCTCGTCCCTCCTAATCACTCATCTATCAGAGAAGGAAAGTAATTTACAACATGAAGCAATTTTTCAATGAAAGTTCAATTTAAAACCGAACTGGCAGCAGCTAAATAAATTGTGCAGGATTTTTTTACGAAGCCACGCGTATAAGGTAAGCTAAGCCAAAGCCAACGCATGTAATATAACATTTATAAAATTAAAAAATCTACGAAGTTGGATGTTGTCGTTTCACGTACTTCCCGACTTTATGCAAATAGCAATACTTTATCAATCGTATACGTGTAGAGTGTAGCGTGAATAAAACCAGCGAACAGCCAAGCAATTCAGCGGATAACTGCTCTATAATTACTGCGCGTTTTCCACGTAGAATATTATACCAATTGGCTGCCACACACATACACGCACATATACACAGGTGATTTTATCGTTAATGCAGTTCTGATACACGAAGGGAAAGCGGCAGCGGCGGCCAGTTACGATAATTCGAAAATGACATTGCGGAGTTGCCGTATAATACTATTATCCTTCCTACCTCTATCTACGTCTCTCCCCCCCTCTCTCTCTATCTCTTTTCCTCTTTTCCGGAAGCTTAATCGATATCGTATATCCTCGTAAACGGCAACTTGTTCCACTGGCACATCCTTCTCACCGGGAGAAAAGTCGCCGGGGTTTTTCGGATTACCAGGGTATTACCACCATCAATGGCCGGGAAAACGCGCAGCTCGACCACTTTATATACGTGTATATGTGTGACTGTATGTGTGATTGGGCGGCCGCTTCAAGCCTGGATTTCCGTGCGCTTTTCGTTTATATTCAAGCGCTATATTACAAGTGCTAATTCGTAATATCACTGCGCACGAGCTTCGGGGCCGTGTTTCTTTTAGCCTGAAACAGTACTAATGTTAACTGCGGAAAATACGCGTTGGCGCAGTGGCGCTCTTAATGGTTAACTGGCGTATATGTGGTGTATTTTTTGCATTTAAGCGCTACGCTTCTTGCGATCGCGCTGCCTAACGAATTTATGAACGCGTACGCTAAATAAGTGAGCATAATGCGATAATTAACTTTTTATTACGTTTATTTGAGTAACCGTGAGGTTCAATATTGTAAGTCATTTTGCAGAGGTTGAATTTATAATTTCTTGTTAAAGCGTTCACGTTAATTACGCTTACTGTGCAATTGCTTGTTCTTATTGCAGTAACCGTAAAATCCAAATCTAGAATGATGCGTTATTCAATCCCTACTTAACTGGGAAAATTAATTGCAATTTTTATTTCTCATTTATTCGATAAGATATACTTCATAAGAGAATTTGCATAAATATGAAGTTGTCAACAAAAAGTTTCGTAGAAAACCGAGTTGACTCATTTTTTGAAATTGAATGTACCTGCTTCGTATTAGCCAAAAATACATATTTCAAAAGGTGAAAAATAATCTTTGAAGGTTGTTCTACGATCTTAAAAATTTTATTTATATTTGGAGATGAAAATTACCGAAACATTTTAAATCAATGATCGAATACGCTGGATTTCCCATAAGAACCCATGTCAAGTAGTGAAAAATAAAAATAATTAAAATATCCTAATCTAGCTTTGAAAAAAGTTTTCTCAAAATCATGAGGTTAATTTTCGAATGTGGAAAACTCTCTCTTAAGCATTAATGAAATTTTACTAAATCATTACTATTTTCCTCTACCTATTACAAATCATAAAATTTCTATTTATTGGCGCATTGTGGTATTCATTAATCCAATCAATTCTCATGACTGGGAAAACCACATTTTTCCAAGAGACCCTCTCCCGTTTAGTACTCATAATTTTGTTACAGCCCTTTTGCGCACTTAGATAAATTTCCATGGAACGACATCGAGAAGGTAATAACTTGGACGTGGAAGAACGCGGGACCGCGTCCTGCATTCCCCCAGCCCGTGTTCAATTGCCGATGAGTGGGGGAGGCCGCTGCGGAGGCGGTTTAATCGAGGGCTCGATGCTTCATATTCTTCTGAATATTTTAGGGGGCCGGAGGTGCGAAGCCGCCGTCAATTCGAGAGGAGTCGAGGGATGGTCGACGGGCGCGCGATCGAAATTTCATTATCATGAAGAATCGCACGCGCGCGAGCACTAGAGGGCGAGAGAGAAAGAGAGGCACTCGGAGCGCAGCTGCGCATAGCTGAGGTCGAAAATAGCCGAGCCATGTGGCGCGAAGTTGCCGGTTTAATGCTCCAGGGAGAGGCTGATGAGATTGTGTGAGTGCGCGTGTGCGTGTGCAGGTCTGTAAAGACTTGTTTGTAGGTTTTAAGATCTGGAGTGGCTGGAAAACATTTTTATTGGGAACCTTAAAAATGAGTTCAGAAATACTTTTAAAGGCGGAAATTTTCTTCCAATCAAAGAAGAGTAAACGTAATTTGATTTTGCACGTACAAAAAAAATGAGAATAAAACCTAGTTACATTGTTGCTTCAATCTCATTTACCACCTTTATATCTGAAAAAAAAAATGGTCTTCTGTCTTATCACGGGCTCGAAAAATAATAACGGAAAAAATTGTTATCCCAAGTTTCAAATAAATAAAATTTCTAGCACCGTAGACACTCTGGTATTTCCAACCGTTCGTCTCTTTTCCCACCTCGCGGCATTTTTCCACCGGCACGCGCAATGTTAATCTTCAAGTGCGAGCAGCCGCACTCTACGATATAATATTATGCGGCGGCAGGCGTTCGCGCGGGCACGAGACGATAATGGAGTGGCGCTTCATCGCAACTATACCGCGACTATTCTCTTTTTCATCTACTTCATTTCCTCCGTCTCCACTGGATCTCGCGAAAATCGAGCAGTAGCAGCTTCGCCATGAAATATCCAGAAAGAGAAAGAGATCGGGCCGCGAGAAGGAATTTACCTGCGCCTGAAAAATCGATACGGCTTGGGAGAGGTGAAGCAAGTATATAGAAAGCGAGGAGCGTCATACGTGTATATTATGTAGCGTGGAGCCGGGGATGTACAGGAGGATAGGGTCGATCTGTCGGGGGCTGCTTTACGCTTGGAATCTACGGATTTGATGGTGCGTATACTTTTTCGGCTGGGAAAGGATTTTTATCTTTTGAGAGAGGAAGAGGGATTCTCCGTAGGATTTATGCATTACGATGCGTTCTTTACGGCGAGGAGATTTTTTAAATATTGTGCGGCGTGGAAAAATCTTGGATTCGAAGAATTAGCGAATAGTAAAAGTGCACTACATGGATTTTTTAGTACTGGCTCAAAATTTGCGAAGGCAATATTTACAAAATATTACAGAGAATTTTTTACACTTGGGATATTCTGATTTGAACATTTATTATTTATTACGCAACAGTCTCTTTGCACTTTCACCTACCATTTATACCCAGTCCCAATCCTCCATGAAAAAGCCAAATAATAGATACTTACTATATTCGCAACATTGTCAGATAACGTATACGAACCAACTAAACGATTTCCACCCTTCACTGTTGTTCACTTAATCGCGCTCACCCCTGCGCGAGATTTTCCTCCAACGGCTTTACGAGCGCTCGGTCGTTGGACGCACGCACGCGCGCAGAGTGACAAGATCTCCTTCTCCCGGCACAGTTCTGTAATTTTTCGCCGAGACTGCGGCCGCGCCGGCTGTATATGTATGAACCTCGCGCGAGGAGTTTAAATGCAGTTTAAGCGCCGAGGAATTACGAGAAATAATGAAGCCTCGCCCGAAGAATCAGCATTTAGATGGGATATTAAGCCGGAGAGGAGCGCGCTCGCAGCCAAAGTTTCCTTAATATCTCGTCGCGCGATCGCCTCGTGTCGTCAAGAAGAGATATATATAGAGAGGGAGAGAGAGATAGAGAGAGAGAGACAGAAATAGAGCTGGAGGAGCATGTGGGGATGCATGCAACAACGGTGTAGAGGCAGGGATTTATCGATCTGACCTTGTCTGGGGAATATGAGAAGCTGGTCGAGATTTCGATTATTATTACGAAACCTAATAACTGGTAATAAAATTTCTTACGTTTATATTTAGTACGTCACATTAAGTAAGAAATATTTTTGTAACTCAACCCTTTTAGTCAGACGTTATTAATTGATTTTCCACGTTTTCGTCACTCAATTTGTTTAAAACAATCGTAATAAACAATATACTGCAATAATTACCCTAGGATCTTGGAGATAAATAGTATACTACCAGAAATAGCAAAAATCTGTATTGAATTATGGTTAAAAGTACTTCAAATCTTTTAAAAACGGATATGAAGTAAGTGGTAAGAATACTTACCACTATGACACGAAAGGAATGAAATTTAATAATAGTAAATATTAGATTTGAGAAGATAGATTGCATTATTTTAGAAACTTTTTTAATTATTTTCACCTCAGGTTGTTGGGCCTTTGACAACCAGTCGTAATAAAACATTCGAGAAATATTGACTTTAAAAGATGTACTTTATTTCATCATCTACCGTCGACTTCTTTTCGAGATGCACAGTTTCTGCACATTTTATTTGATACTTTAAAGTTGGCTTACTATTTCCAAGCTCTTTCTGACGCTTTTCAAGTCAATTTTTTAATTTTAGTAAAAGTCGCTATTTTTAGGTGAGTCTAAATTAAGTACAGTTAGTGCAATTACATTTACTTTACTATTTTAGCGTGCCGAAACCTGCCGAAATTGATTCAAAGTTAAAGACAGAGAGTTTCAAAAATAATTTTAAATGTAAAGAAGAGAAACTAAAACGTTTTTGAAAAAAATTTAATGACCTCTTCCGTAAAATAACGTAAAAAAGTAAAATAACTCGATGTAGTTAATAGCATTTTCATGAAAGCTAAGAAGAAGGTTTTTTCACAATTTTACTTCTTTTATCAAAAAAAGTGTAATTTTGTACACTTTATTAGGTTAATAAATGATAAAGGAAAGTATAAGAAAATGTTATCAAAATAGAAACTGTTTTACGTCGAATATAAAAAGCACTATTAATGATGCTACCTTAAAAATAATAAAGTTTTCACAAAGTAAATAAGCTTTTCACACATCAACGTAGGTCCGACAAATATTACCTACACTTAACTTGACGGAGTACTTAAACTCTATAATTAAATCAGATTACAGATAAAATTTATCGTGCATTTACCTTAGGTTTCCGTAAAATACGTTGATACCAAAGAAAATCGTTACACACGTTCCGATCTAATTAGATATCCCAATCTGATCGCGCAGCTGAACATTTTCGCTGTATTCACCACTCTCATTATCTCCGTAATTATCCTCAACATCAAAATCCCCGTATTATTTACAACTTTTCCGTGCGTTCATAAACTTTTCGACTTTCCCTGCCCAGTCTTATCAATGCCCGCCCGCTTCCCTAGAGATTATTAATTATATCTCCGGCTATTTATGAGACGACGAATAAACGTATAGCCGGGAAGGGGCAAGTGAGTGAGTGGCACACGACTGAGCTTAGGCTCTGGGGGAGTAATAAATGGCGAATTTTAAATCTCGCGATGAACCCTATTGCTCCTCTTTACGTGAGCGGGTGACGCCAACTAAATTACACAACGTTTTAAATCTTCTCGTCACTGTCCTATAAAAGCTCTTAATCAAGTTTAAAGACCTAGATTTCGCTCCCTCGCACTTCCGTGTCCATGAACTGTAAACTCATTTCGATGAAAAGAGAATTAAAATCAGTCGTTGCTTGTGAATGCATGAAAAAGTGCTATATTGTACTAGATTCAAGGAAGGCGATCGCGTTCATTGCTTATTGGCGAACTCGATTTGCTACTATGAGGTATTGTAAAAACTATCTTCATTAGATTATGAATCCTCGCAAGTATTTGTAGCAAATTCGCAAAATTAGTAAAGTACTAAGATAAATGTGGAATATTGTATAACAAAAAAGTTTCATAATTTGGGCTAGATTTTTGGATGTAGAAATATGAAGAAAGCTGCAATATTCCCTAAAGCTAAAAAGACTGAAGTTCTGGACATTTTTAGCCTTATTTTGAAAATAGACTTGAAAAAAGCCTCTTTTTAAAACGGTAACCATTTCACTATAGGAAGTCTTGAATATTATTTCAAAAATAGAAAATAAAACTAGACAAAATGAGCTTTTATTTGATTTTTTAAAAATTAAAAAATGGTGGTTTCTTTCAAAGTTATGAAAGGTTAAATTTGGACATTGAAAGTGCACCAAAATATGTAGGTAGTCGAATAGTGAATTTATGGATTAAACAGTGTATTTTTTATACTCAATTTTCAACTTTCATAACTTTGAAAGGAATCAACATTTTGTAGTTTTTAAAGAAGCAAATGAAAGCTCATTTTGGTTAGATTTAAATATCCGGAACATCAGTTTTTTGCAGCGTTAGGGGCTAATATTGCAGCTTTCTTCATATTTCTACATCCAAAAACCTATCTCAAAGTTTCAGTCAAATCCGTGATCCGGGCCCCTCGTCCACTCCTAGTAAGTTGATCGATTCTTTATCACTTATACTGACAGATAATACTCTTTTTTTTAATTCTTCTCAGAAATCATTAGATAAAATTATTGATTCTGTAAAAATTATAAATAATTAATAAGTTAAATGAATATAATTGTAATGTTTTATTTGTACTCTTCCGTATTTCCGTCGGTTACTGATAATCTCGATAATACTTTATTTGCGAAATCAATACCCGCAGCTAGGTAGATTTGCACGTATGTAAGTATAATTATACACATATCTGTTAACTGTCAAATGAAATAAATCGGGCATGCGCAAAAGACTTTATGTGTATGTGAGCTCGTAGTTTTTTAAGAAGTAAAAGGTATGTCACAACGATTTATTAAAAATAAAATATGATATCTTTTGTTCCAATCGTACGTATATATATACGATGCGACATCTTAGGTCATCGACAGCGAATTTTAACGACACTCAAACATGTGTGCGGGCGTTGCTCAGAGGTTGTTAAAACTTGCGAGAGGGCGATGGCATAATGGTTGTTGTTATTAAAATATCGCGCGATCCGGCGAAAACAGAAACCGCAGTTACGCCGTAAAACGACGGCGCTCTTCGATATTCATCAAAAGTTACAGTCTGCTATCCCCCGTACACCAAAAACGTGCTTCGGCGAATTTCGGGTAGAGTATCACCGCGGGCAGCAAATTTGTACACAGGAACGACAAGACAAAGTTCAGTCTTTTCGCGCGTGCGTGCGCTGAT
The DNA here is from genome assembly GCA_900474315.1 of Torymus auratus. Taxonomy (NCBI): domain Eukaryota; kingdom Metazoa; phylum Arthropoda; class Insecta; order Hymenoptera; family Torymidae; genus Torymus; species Torymus auratus. The sequence goes on along the minus strand of UXGD01002637.1, from coordinate 13,082 downwards.
AATAAATTTAGAGCAGGAACTCACGGGAGGAGGAAATGTTAAACAATTATAACGCTTAGTCAACCTATCCTGCGAGCCAAATTTGATTACTCTGACGATGCACGAGTTTGCGAATTTCACTTCGTAAAAGGCGATGAGCGAACAAATTAATTTTTGTAATTAAATTCTAATTAATTTGGCTTTTCTCATCGGATATATAGTTTGGATAAAATAAATCAGTGCTACCTGAGTAAGCTTAGTTGTTATTGAAACGAAATAAAACGATGACAATCGATGAAAAATAGGACGTTCAAAGGGCGGGTGGCATTGGAACCATTCAGCTGTCGCCTTTTCACTGTCTCTAATTGAAGGGTGAACAACCGCACACCGCTGATGTATTATTATCGCCCAGATTGTTTCTGTCCTGCAGCCTATATGATCCCTGAAAGGAACTCGCAATTGTACGCATACACGCGACATTTAATGGGTGAGCGCCGAAAATTTGTATCTGAAAGGAGAGCAGAACTAAAGCATATAGAAGCCACACAGTTTTCTATTATGTTATTGATTATACATTTATTTTTAAATCCCAGTGAACCTGGCGTTACCTAAATTCAAATAATTTTTATATGTTTCAGGATAAGGGCGCAAGCATCCAACTTCACAACAGTGCGTATTTTTACTTGATACTGGCGTTTGTTTTAAATCTACGAGCGAATGCATTGCAGAAACCTACAGTTAGTTAGAAAGTGTCACGGAGAATCAGATTATATCCTCAAACCAAAGTTAGCAAAGCTTACTAGTGTATTTTCTTTAGAGCTTCTTTGAATTACTGTATGATCTTTCTCTCATATATTCTGGTGGTTCGGAACTTATCTTAAACTGTCGGCTCCTATCATTTCATCCTGTGACACGGCGGGATGATCCATTGTACCCAGAGCATTTATTGCCATAGAAACGCAGAGTCGTATAAGACTTGCTGTAAGATGTTAAGATAAGCTGTAAAAATAAAATAAAAATTAAAAGTTTAAAAATAGCTTTTCATGTTTGACTCTATCACTATAAGAAAAATCAGTGGTAAAATTACAAGAAAGCTGTGAGATGTGAGTAAGTGATAACTATCCGACGTCGCTATATTCTATCACTGGTAGAAAGAATCGCTGAGAAAAGATGAAAGCACGGAGCAAGAAACCCAGTGGCACTCTTATGGGGGAGTAACTAAAGAGACGCTCGCTAGTGGTTGCTACAATATCTTTTGAAATAGAAAAAACGGTAAAAAATCGAATTTGTCATTCATTATGTCATTAGCTGTGGTACTTACCATCGTAATATATTTTGTGCCTATAAAGTTCATTTCAGCAAGGCGTGTATTACATTTCTTTATGCGCTAATACTAGGCAATGTGGTAACAGAGGTTATTCGAACAAATTACTTTGAGTTTTTTTTTCTCTGTATATATTATTTTTTTATTAAATATCAAGTGGAATAAACTTTTTATCATAAACTATAACTAATTTCGGTGTTATATTATCAAATTAAATTATAATAGTAGTTTTAGTTTGCCACTATTACAACGTTGCAACTTTATTTCATTAATTGTGCAGAACTCATAGCTTCATTGAAAGATCTATGAAAATTGGTTGTTTTTCATAGAAAAAAAAATCACTATCACAGCAAGCTATTTTACTACCACACCGATCTTTTCACGAAGCATTTGCCTGGACCAGTTATTGTGTCCAACGAGCTTCCTCAATAAATAAGCAAAATATTTAAAGCTACGTATATATTGCGTTTTTTTATTTGGTTATAGTTTAAAGAGATTTTGTGCTTGTCGCGCGACGGTGACGCAGGCGATCGCCATTTTCCATAGGACATAAAACCGCGCCTATAACTTTCTCAAATTTAATATCCGCTTTTCGTAAAACTCAAGGAGCCAATATGGAAAATGTTTTCTGTGGGTAGGGTCTATTTAAAACATTTTTTTTTAATAAAAAAAAAGTATGCTCGGTATATAGTTGAATAGTGATGCGACTAAAATACATAACAAAATCAATTTTCACTTAATTTATAGGTACTTGAGGTGTCTGGATGAGAGAAACGGTGATTCTAAATCAGAGTGAATTATTATTCGAGGTTAAATTCTATTTTGAAAAGAATCGATATGATAAGCTTTTTCGAAACTGGGTTTTATGAGAAAAGGTTTAAGTTTTACGATCGCCCGTTACTGACCAGAACTGACTCATTCCACCTTTATATATGAGCAAGATAGATATTGTCTCGTAAATCCATCCAGTAGGCTACTGAAATTTATAATGCTGGTTGGTAAATACTGAAAAATTTAAATAAGTTCGTATAACCTGATCAATGTTTATATGTCAGAAAATGTTATTACGTAATATTAATTATACATTCTGTCATTAGTGATAATTTAATAATATTACACGTTAGGACAAAATTAAATGATCAATATGTATTATCAAGGCATATTTCATAAATTAATAAAATACATTTATGGCTTGATATTTAAGTATATATCATTTAAAATAGGATATTAAATATCAACGAAATTGATGAAATATGTTATAGAAAATGCATACAATTAATAACCATTAATTTTATCAATAAACAATAAAGATATTGATAATAATGATCCTATGAGTATTTACAATTCTCGTTATATTTTTGAGAGAAATGTACGGAGAATAATTTACCAATCATTTAATTATTACTAATGAATTTATACAGCTTTTATAATACTATATAAGATTTAGTATTTAAAATATTCTACTCATAAAAATCTGAATATGATAGATAATCCGATTCCCATAGCTTAATCATTACAAAAAAGCTGTTACACATTTCTCTCTCTCTCTCTCTCTCTCTCTATCTCTATCTCTCCTCGGGATTTACATTTTTGTCAGTTCAAAATGGCTTAAAACATATTGCTTGGCACGATGCTCCACGCATATGTAAACTTAATCTAGGTCGTATTGAAGGCTTTCAATCCGAAACTGTGCCATTCCGCCCCGAACAGCCAGAATATCTGAAATTCTCATATTTTTCGCTAGATCATCGCGAAGAGAGAAAGAGAGAGAGAGAGAGAGAGAGAGAGAGAGAGAGAGACCGAATGGCGGATTTTCGACCGCAATGAATTTTAAAAGGCCTTCAAAATTTCATGGAATCCTCGCGTCTGTGGGTTACGAAAAGAGTAGAGGGCCGTGCATTTATTCCACAGCTTCTTTTTGCTAGAGTGTAAATATCGCGCCGAAGCGCAAATTTTGCGGCTAATCGAGCGCGCGCGTGCACTTCGTAGGAATAAATCGCTCGTTCATCACTCGGAGACAGGTCTCACATACGCGCTCGGCTCGATCTATCTTTCCGTACACATAGCCACACTTGGCTGTCTATCAGGCATTGTGATGCACCGTAAGGACGAGATTACTGGTAATGCTCACTGAGCGAATTAAATTGTCGCTCGGTACCTTTCGGGTATGGTGCTGTATTTTCGTTATCAGAATCGCGACGTAATTGTCATTTGATTAATGGAATTTAACGCGAAGGTAAGCGGCGCCCAAAATGTCAGACATAAAGGGCGCGACGAGTTTATGTAAATGAGGAGGGCGAATTCCGGTTGCGAGAAATCGCAATAAAATATCTTCACCGTGACAGAACAACCTAATTAACCTACACCTATATCTTTCCCTCGGGCTCTCTCCTCTCTCATCTTCAGAAATAATAAAAAGGAACATGGCGAGCCGAGGACCACTATAGAGTATATCGTAATTTTAACGGGCCACAAAAGGACCCTTTATGACTCTCAAAATGAAATCGCGTCTTATAAAGCGGCCAGAGAGAATGACTGGGGGCCTTTGTAACGGAAAAAATTGGCACGTCTCTTATTCCGCGATGAAAGCGTAAAAGAAAAGCTCCGCTCATTCTTCCTGCGAGATTTCTTCTTCTTCTTCCTTCCTCCTTAGTTTTTCTCTCCCACACAGCCGCACACGCGTGCACCTATGGGCTGCCGGCGGTATATAATAGGGGCGGTCCGCAAAATGAATAGATTCCGGTCGGAGATTAAAAACCGCTGACTTCCCGAATCTGAAGGAACCGTTCGGCCGCTCGCGTGGCGACCGCAGAACCGTGACTTATACTTTCAACGAGCGGCAGATAGATGCACGTCCGCGGGAATTATATTGCAAACGTACGAGCTTTTCTTTTTCTCGACGAGCAGCTAGCGTGCGCTAGAGAAACAGAAAGAGGGGAGGGGGTCAGTCGAAACGACTACGCTCGTAAAAGCCACTCGAGGGTGCTAGGCACGAGTTTCGAGGGGATTTTAAGTGCGTTCGTAAAAGCGTCGATATTGCGCTTATTGCACCCTCTTATACTCGTTTTCTTCTTCTTTGCGCTGGTTCGCCATCCCTCTCACCTCGCGGCCTTTTTTCTCGCGCTCGTGTTTCACCGAATATTAATAATACGCTTCTTTTATTTTCGCGCCGCGCGCTGTACCTAGGTGTCCAGCGCTAAGAACAATTGATTTCGGGTCTTCTAATGGTAAGATGAGTATCGAAGGGAGCAGCGTACTTAGCTCCTATATACTGCGTATTCTTTTTGCTCGGGTTTCATCGGTTTAAAATCGAAATTTTCCTTGGAGGCTCGGTTGTAACAAGCAGCCTGCCTTTAATCTCTTAATTCGTTCGTCTATAAAGCTAAAGAGACGAGTAACGGCGCGTCGTTTTTATGTCTCCATAAAGTAGGAATTGCAAAATTTTGAGCCACCCCTGCCACGTTATGACGATGGCACAGGGCGATACATTTTTATGGAGAAAGGGAGTTTTAAAACAATTATACGAAAGTGGCACGTGGAAGTGTTGAAAAAATATATGTGAATGTAACACTGTCGACGGTTTTCAAAATTCATATCTACTTTTTACGATAACTTTTGAATATTTTACCATGTGAAATGAAGGGCAGTTCGATGCCTCATTTTACTACACTCCTAAAGGCGCTACAATGCTACCTTATCATAATTGCTACATTCTTGCTGCAATTTATATTTTTTCCTTGTCCGATACAGGGCTGCAGAACCTATTTTCTATTCTAATTCTTATACATTATAGTATATTACGCAACTAGTGCGCAAAATAGGTCATTTCAGCACGAAACAAAAGAGACGAGTGCGGGTGACGACTTTTGCGCACGTGTTGCGTATACTATTTTTTCACACTCCGTACGCAAAGTTCGATTTTGTGCACGCACGAATAAAAAAGCATGCCCTAACTTGAGCTTCTCACACGTTTTATAAAAAAATAGTGTTCGATACAAGTGGAAAAAACGTTGATTTTAAGTAAGTACTTGTTTAAAAGATTTAAACAAACGCAATAAAATAAAAGAATACGTATTACGGTCGGCTTCAACCGTCCAAGAAATGTTCTTTACTCCCGTACCTAATCTACACCTATACGAGCCCCGGCTTCAACATTCCGAGAACACCGTGATAATCGTCACCGCGTGCGGAATAAAGCGCGGTGTGGTGTACGGTAATCGCACTTCCGTCTGCCGACCGACAGAGGCATATCTTTTGATTAAAAAGGCTGCACGCACCTCCACTGCAGCACATTGCGCGCGCATGAGCCTCAAAACATTATTCAGGGCTGGCGCGATACGCATGCTGGTAGAAGGTCGACTGAACAACGAAAATGCAGATACTCGTAAATTGATGATTTCTGTAAGGGATGGAATATTGACTTGTCATGAAAGTAAAGTCATAATGTAGTTTTGTATAGAGATATAGACTCATTACAACTACTATAGTTATAACTACTATACTAGCTTCAAATGCGCCTTGTGCATCATATTTTGTTTTTGAGGTTATAAACGTGTTTTTTTATAATTTGGTTTTTTTCATTTTTCGAATAAGAAGACGAATCCTATAAGTAGAAAAATTTTATTTTATATCTTAATATTTTATTTTATTTATTTTCAAATGCTCAAGTTCGAAACTTTAATTTTATAAAATTCAAATCTAGTCGATTTTGACGCCTATTCTAGCCAGAACAATCAGATTTAATCTTTGAATGCTTTACAACATCCAGTCATGCTACTTTGAGAGAGAACGATTGAACATAGCAGAATTTAGCTCCATCTTAAAATGGTTCACAACGATTAGATATAATTTTTTAAATAGAGAACAAATAACGAAATATGTATATTTAATTGAATAGAATTATTTTCAGAAAGCTGAATCCTGGTTTTCATCTTGCTTGGTGAAAGTGATGAAACGAGAAGCATTATTTGTGATTACACAATTCCATAGCTCTGCAACCTGTAACATTGTAATGGTAAACTCGACTAGACGTACTGTAATCCCATAGTTCCTAAATCTCATTAAGATCAGCGAGTTTGGTATCCTGGATTTCCCCAATTAAATTTGCGATCGGGGGTTTTGCAGTATACCTTGTACCAATTCTCGTAAATTCATAATCTTGTGAAGCAATAAACTTAAATCCCATGATCGCAGAGTTCGAATCTCGTGAAAATGAAAGATAAAATATTCAAGTTATTTATTAATGATAAAGACTTTTTTTCTGTTTTGTATATAGATCCAACGGTATTTACTGCATCCATAATTTAATGATACTTTGGTTTTATATCTCTGAAAGACAACAAAATTTCAAATTTTGCTATATGGCTTAGAAAAAAATTTGCTATAACGCAAAATGGATTGCGAACCAAATAAATAAAAGCTGTTTTATGAGATAGTTATGCAAATATCAAAGAAAGATATGTGAAACCGATTGTACTCGAAAATGTTTCGTTCTAGTAATACTTTAAAAGTTTCCCCATTTCCACCAGACGGAAATTCGAACTGTTCTACAGGAGTTATTGCACCCATGTTTGTTATTGGCATCGTTTTCAAATTACTTATTCTTTTATAAAAAGATAGAGCGATTTGAGCAAATATACATTTTGTTGGGACCTACTTTTTTATTTATTTGATAGAATTCATCCTTGTGAATATACTTCTGTTATAATAATGATAAAAATAAAAACGTAAATTTTGTGTGGATTTATAATTTTTTTTTTTCTAAATTATGTAAGAACTAAAGCCATTTTTGTACCACGAATTTTTTCATATTCAAAAGTATTTTATGTAGAGCTTCACCCTACACTTTTTAATTATCCTTTGTTGAATTTCTCGCATATAGAAAAGGATTTACTGGCGCTATTCGTTTTTCATCATCACGAAAGAATTTAAAAAGATGATGTTACCTTCATCTAACTTTTTAAATGCAGGTAAGCAGCGAGATACAGAAAACTCAGTTACCAGCGACAACTAGTGCCAGATTATGACCCTATTATACATATATATACACACACGATATAAACATATTTGCCTTGCGACATACTTTTATGTATGTATTTTTGTCTGATTTATGCTTGTCACCGTTATTTTCTTGCAATTTATCTTGCTGCAGACTGAAATTTTATCCGTCTTTCTAACAAGCTAAAAGTCTGACACACTTGAAATCCCGTCTGCTTCGTGCTTGGGCTATATATTTGTCTCGAGAATTCCTTGCGCTGTGATTTTCAAGGGCCTGGTTTTAAGATACACACGCGCATAGTAATTCGTAAAATGTTTCTTAATTTTGATAGTATTTATTAGTAATGCTTCATTTTAAGTGGTGATTTAAATAAGACAGTGTTACATACTCAAGAAATATAAATTCAAATATTAACGTTTCCAAAAGCGAATCGATTCAGGAAAGATATTTGATTTGAAAAATTTTCGTGGAATCATCAAGTGAGGTGATTGATTAATATTATTGTTATTGAAGTTAATTAATAATAATAAATCCGTCGAATGATTTTTAATGAAGAAAATATTTTCAATGATTTATTTTATCCTACAATAATTTACTAGCAATGAATTGTTGACCTTTTAATCATGTATTTTGAATCGAAGAATCCTGGCGATTATTGTCAAACGAGCAATTCTCGGTGATTCATTATCAACAAGAACTAGATAACATGAACGAGATTATTGGAAAAGTAATTGCAGGGGCAAAAAGAAAGGTAGAATAAACACTAGTGGTAGCTCATGCGGGCAAAAAATTATTTATTATCAGTATGAATATATAAAGATACTTTTAATTAAGGTGAATTTTTATACTTCAGGTACTAAAATGGGGTAAAACATACCGGAGCCTGCGTTGCCTATCAACTCTATGTAAATAGGATACACCGGCAACGAACGTTCCCTTACCTTGTATTCGAACGTAACCCGTTAGCTTTCTCGCTTCCTTAGTCGCCAGGTAGCTGAAAATCGGGGAAGGAGAGTTCGAGTGGGGGAATCGGGCACTCAAACAAAAACCCGCGGAGTCTTTAATAAAACACTAACACAAATATTTACTGAAAGGAAAGAGGTATAATAATAATAACAATACGAGAGAAGAACTCATTTGTTTGTAATATCTCAGTTATGAAAATTTGAATTATATAGACTTTTTCTGCCTTTACCGCATGTTAATAGAAATTATTCTTTATATATTTTTTTAATTCATTGCATGAAGTCTTGTAGAGAAATATTTAAACCGTATCCGTGCAAAATTTCCAAAATAAAATGAATGAGAAATTTTTTCGATATTTTAACCCAGACTGTTCTCTTTTTAACTATAGGAATAAATATTCATGTACCGAATTTTCTTTTAATACAGGAAATCTTTTCTCTCTATACGTAATTATAAGTATAACCTGTTCAGCTACTTAACATTTTTTGACTCGAATAGTTAATATTCAAAATAGACTATTGTAAAAGCAAACGCTAAGTGCCTTCGAGAAATCCGTTTTACAGACAAGATCCTTGACCTTTAAAGCCCCGTTGCTGCCCTCTTCGAAATACCAAACGAGATATAAATTAAACTTGGTAGCTATATTACCCGCCACTCAGCGCGCGCTTCTAAGCCTCGCTACGTTGGCATCCTGACGCGCGAGATTCGCGGGTATTGCTTAATGCGAAGCCCCCCAGTTTTGAGAATTCGGCGCGTCGCCTGGGAGAGAGAAGATGACGAGGTGGAGCTACGGGGAGGACTTAAGAAATAAGGTTTGCGCGCGATGAAAGTGCTCGGAAGGCTAGGTATGCGCCGCAGGCGAATTTCATTCGGGATTCCTTTCGCGCCGCTGCCGCCACGGGATCGTAAACTCAAGTAGGCGCGTAGAGAAAATAGCGATGCAACGGTGCCTATGGCCCGTGAGATTATTTTTTTATGAGAAAACGTTGTGAATATTTTAGATTTTTCGATTCAACGGCAGTAGATTGTTGATTAGCTATCAATAAAAGAAAAATGTTTACAAGGGCTTTGAGTCATTTATACTGCACTTGAGGTAGAACTCATGTGTTTCAGATACATATTAATCATAAATACTTACATGGTTTTAGAAATTCATCATTATTGATTGTATACATATATTTATTCCAAATCAGATTGATTTAAAAAACAAGTAAAAACCGCTTTTAACTGCTTTAGTAAAATGCTTTCTCAAAGAGAATAGTTAAATTACATCAAATATTTTTTTTAAACTTATATTTTAATATAAAATTGTATTCTTTCTGCATATTTGACTTTCATTTTGCATATGAAATTATATTTAAGAATATTAAAGGAGAAAACCCGTAATTATTAAGGTGATTCTCCTTGGACTCTCTAGTCAAAGCAGTGCTAAATGAAGAGGTTACCTAAAATTTGAATAATCATTAGTTGCAATGTGATTTAACTATTTAAAATGATATAGATAGTCAATGTCTTACAAATAAAGTGTTATCTAACATGACTAAGATAACTTTTTTCACAAAATGTCGATATTCTAAAAAGTAGGTATTGTCACTACGAACAATTGTTGATAAAAGAGATCCCAGATACATGGAGCGATGGATTATTCGCCTGATTCCAATAAGAGAAGACACGGGGAAGAGCCTCTAGAAGACCGTCCGGACTTTCCAGTATGTCTGAACTCAAAGGAGGATGCTGAGCATGTCTTCTGTGACTACTCTCTAAATTTGAATCAGTGCATATACACTGATACCAAATCAGTGGTATACTTATAACTGTAAATCAGTGAATATTCTCTAATTCTCAGTGGATTTTCACTGATTATCAGTTATAAGTATACCACTGATTTGGTTTCAGTGCATATGTACTGATTTATATTTAGAGAGTACACATGATATTAACAAGAATGAGAAGAACTCGAGTGCTACCTCCAGACCAGAGTAACTCCTGAGTCGAATATTAGCTATGATAACTTTGGAGGATGGATGATGCGCAGTGAGCAACTATGCAGCAGGCATTCTGAAAAAGCTCAGAAGGGGCAAAGAAGAAAGAAAAAATAGAAGAAGAGGGTAAGTATAGAATAAAAAAACTACTAACGGTGAATATAGAGATAAGGATCACTAGCGTCACAGAAGATGGAGCTAGTTACAACTGAGGACTACTTTACTGAGGGTCAGTAAAGACGACAGAGTGGATTCTGGTTACGGTTGGGTGCATTAATCTATCCGTAAAACGAAGGGGTTAATCAAACACAATGGCACACACGCGCTTAGTACGTTGGCTGTCGCTATTGATGTCGGAGGCTAACGTTACTACGCGGTCAATGGCGTCGATAGTTAAGCAACCTTTCCTAAACCCGAAATGGTTATAAAAATTAATTGAATTCTACTTATAAAATCAAATTGCACGTGAACCATTTTACTAAATCTACAAGTACCTTTTTCATTTACTATTTATACAAAAAAATTATGTGAAGCACACATTGATTGGTATAATATTTTATGCCTATATCAACCTTCAGCATAGCAAAGATGAAATTTAAAAATTTTAATGAAAGATTTTCAAAACGTTAAGCTCACCAGGAGTTTTACCAGCACTCTATTTGTAACTACGTCAATATAACTACAAGAGTACATAGACAGCCGCGTTACGCGCTTCTGTTAATTACTGATTTGCTCTGGCTTAATTGTAATTTGACGAACACGCTGGAAAACAAGGGAGCGCGCGTAGCATTAGACTCCCCCTCTGATGCAACGATACTGTACTGCACTCCAGATACACACGTACTCACACACAACAGCCAGGCAGTAGGAGGAGGACAAAATTTATGACGCTGTATAAATGCCGGCGAGCCGCGGGCGCGTGCATTGTTTGATTAACTCGGCGTGTAATACATCGGGTAAGCGAGGTTATAAAAAGTTTCCCAACGATTAATTGCCATCGGCCGCTGCGCGCGGCCACTTGATCACGAGCCGCTTTATCGCGGAAAATGTATATCACGGAATTTCTCGCGGCAGAAGCGCCTGTTTGCATTATCCTTCGGCGATCGTCCTTTTGTTGTCGAATTTAATAATGTTCTGATTTTACGGTGCAGAAATGCGGTCGGATTAACGAATAAGGTAGGGGAAAAACGTCTGTAAATCGAGGAAAACTCGAGTATCAGTAAGAGACTACGCGCTCGTGGTTTGTGTATTTTGCAAAGCGGAGAGGCAGAGTAAGAGGACGAGGACAACAGATACGCATCTATGGGAAATCAATAACTCCATAGCGCGCAGATATACGCGGGTTCGTAAAGTAGCTGATAGTCGCGAAGAAAAGTGTATAGAAGAATCAATAAAAGGAACAAAAAGTACAATGAATGCGTGCGTGTACCTAGTCATCCGGGAACTATTATACGCGTTTACTCTCTTCCTCTCGACTGTGAGTGTGTACGTGCAAGAGTATATGTACTCCATTTATTTGTACATCGCGGAAATGCCAACTTTTCATCATTTTATGGTAATCCGGCAGGAGAAACCTGAGCTGCAGCCGCTTCTGCTCGAATTATCGACATTTTTGTTAAATTCACAAATAGGCTTTTATTGGTTTTAGATTAGAATCATACGCTGAAAATATAAGTTCAAGTGCGCCAGACACTCTTATAATTTCGGGAATACTCTACTTTTCGTGACGGTAAAATTGTTAAATTTTCTCCTACGTCTGTGATCCTTTCCCTGTGTTCTCAATCACAAGAAGAAGCAAAAGTGAGCAGTTGTAGAGAAGAAGAACAATTTAATTTGAACAATTCCTTGAGACAACCGCTGAACGGCTGAAGTACTTTGGAATCGAATCGACATTTGGTTCAGTAGTCTCTGTCTTTGTCTCTCGGCATGCGGTATGTCTTTGAAGCCTTCCTACACCCCCGCTCTCTCCCTCACACACTCTCTCTCTCCCTCTCTTTCTGTGCACCCCCGAAGGTTTGTTTGACAGTCGAGAATTTCGTTAACTTCTTGGAACGCCATACGATTGGTCGACCATCCTAATTGTTTCGTAGTGAACTTTCTTTGAAGTTCGGGATCTTTAATTCCGTGGATCACGTAGCGTAGATCGAAAGTTATAAATTGATTGAGATATCATTGGTGGAATCTGAGACAATTGTACGCGTGGCTGAATTCCTTGCATAAACGGTCCAGAAAAATGTTCAGTATAATTAAACAGTTTTATGCGGAACTCTACAGATTATTCACACTTAGAGGATTCAAAGAACTAAAAACAAATAACATGGAGGCACGCCTATTTAATAAATTTGTTCTCGTTCTCTATGTCATACAATAGACGAGACAATTTTGCAACACTCCATTTTTATATGGAGATTTAGCATGGGAAAAATGGACGAAAAACGCGCACTGATGACCAACCAATAGTAAGCTCTCACAGCGCTCAACAAATTTTCCATGACCAATTCGTTAAATCAATCCCCGCCCAAAAAATCGTTCATGTTTTGTTATTACGCACATAAACCATACGATTTTATTTTTAAACTAATGGAAGTCGCCGAGGAAGTCGTTCAACGTTCTCCTGCACTTCTTTCTTCAAGACTGGGTTAAAATTATTAAAACATAATTTCACGAGTTGCGTTCTAACATCGGGGCCACCGAGTAAGAGAGACAGCGAGAGGTGAGAGGTAGGAAGAGAAAGTGGGCAAGAGCGAGATAGAGAGTGGGGGAAGAGAGAGAGAGAGAGAGAGAGAGAGAGAGAGAGAGAGAGAGAGAGAGAGAGAGAGAGAGAGAGAGAGAG
>UXGD01002636.1:0-24816 GCA_900474315.1 Torymus auratus | reverse complement strand
TGAACAATTTTCGATAAAAATGGGGTTTCTTTCTTTAGTAATAGCTTTTTGAATATTCCAGTCATATAAATGGGCTATAAATCCCATTTTTATCGAAAATTGTTCATTTTAGACATAAAATAGTTTGAATCTCAGAAAAAAGGCCCATTCACAAAAACCCCGGGACACGTGTCTCATTATTTGTCATAACTAAGTAGTTCCTACAGTTTTAGCCAAATCCAGGACCCGCACCCCTGATCATCTCCTTGTTAGTTCTTAGAAAAAAGTATTATAAACTTCGAACAAAATTTTCGTAACTATAAATAAAATGCATTTTATTAATTTCTTTATAGAAATATAACAAGTCATTATATTTTTTAGAAGTCAGTTTTAGAATAGTTTTCTACTTTTTAAAATATTAAAAATAATATAGTTTTTCACGAAAACATTGTAATACACAGATTATGGTGAAAATAATTTTTCACGTCCGTGTTTAAAAAAATGCAGAATGTAAAGAATTTTTTTTTTATATTTTTCCTTTTATCAAGGCCGTATCAACGTTCTATTTTCGTTAAAATTTATTTTTGGATACCTATATATCTGCTACATTATAAGCATATAATAGAAAACTAAGATTTTTTCGTAACGAGAAGTTAGCCGATTTGTTTTATAATCTAATCAGTTCTATATTATAGATTGTACTTGAAATACTAGAAAAATTTCGGTGCGATATGGATTTTACAGATACGACATGCACATATAAATGTAAGTACTCAGATATTTTTCTGAAAGCATAGCTATTATTTACACTAACTTAAGAAAACCTTTTGATAGTAAACATTTCAAAACACAAAATTTTAATGTCTTTTAGCCTAAAAATACGAATCAGTGTATATAAGTGAACTAAGGTTTTTGTATTTGTTAAAGTATAAATGAGCAAATAATATAGTAATCTAGAGTAAAAAGCCTAAAATTGTAAAAAAAAAAGATTCATCACCTACATAAAATTCCCGTTAGAATAAATTTTTCATAAAACACAAGAATAGTACGTATAATATAAAATTAAATTAAGAACTAAAAGTTACCAAATCTTAAATAGATTAAACAAAGAGCAGGAAATCTATCAAACTTTATTTGGATTTGACCTTATACGCATATGAACTGACATGGATCATGACTACGGATTACAGAACTTGAATTACATTTATTAAAATCCGAAATTAGCCGAAACATTCAAAATCAACTTTACTTTTAACAAGATAAATATCGACGTATGCTTGCAATCATACAATATTATCATACAATGTAAATAAATTTGTTTTATGTTACTTGCACAATTGTTTGTTGTGTTTATTTATATTGCGGTAAACAATTTTTGGTAAATGTTTAGTCAATGCTTCTTAAAAAGAAAAATACAACGATTATGGAAAAAAAAAGTAAAAAAATTTGTCAGAAGTGGGATTCGAACCCACGCCCTCAGAGAGGACCAGAATGCCCAGATACTCGGTATGGATACCGAGAAGGTGATAAACCTTGAGTCTGGCGCCTTAGACCGCTCGGCCATCCTGACAGTTGTTCGAAGTCAGCAATTTTGCGCTTCATAAAGTTGAGACTAGCTTAGCCTTAAAAATTAGGTCTCCAAAGTATTTTTCAGCACTATAGTTATATTGTATTTTAGCGACTTTCACGCGAAAAAAATAAAGTAAAACAACAAGTGATACGTCGCTAAAATAGAATATATTCTATCTCGATAAATAAGCCAATCAGTGCTGATTTAAGCGCCATCTGGAAGCGCTACGTGCAACTTGCAAGGTGCAAACTGCAAAGCAGTAAAGCAGAACTGCGGAACGTTCCGAATTTACGATATTCCACTATATATATTCTAAATTCTTTGAGCTCTGAACTCTGATTCTCTCATAATTTCTGATATCTCATTTCATTCCTAACTCTGCGTATATTTTTCTTTATATTTTTCTTTATATTTTTCACATTTTTCCTAGACATTGTTGTGACCCATTTTTTAACTTATAATTGCGATATTTTAAAATAAAGCCCCAATAAATCGATTTAAGTAATGTAAGTACGTCAAGTAAGTTATTTCGAACGAATGAACATTTGAAAATTCACGTGGCACACCGTCGACTTCCGGTTCCACGATGGAAGCACTGGAGGAATATCCGTACATCTAAATAGAAACCTAAACACCAACATTTTCATAAGAAAAAGAAAGTTGAACCCCCTTGAATCGAGCATAAACAATAATGCATATATAATTCCTCCCAACCCCCACTCCATTTAATCTGAAATCTCTAGATAAAAGCGAAAATTGGAGTAAATCAGCGACCATAGGGCTTCGCAGGTGAACATGCCGCCGGTCCCACGTGTCCCTCTATCTACCATCCGGCGAACTTGCTTCATATATATATGCTAACAGCTATACCATTTTTTCGTATTATAAATTGTATTCATGTCAGCAATGCTGTGCGCAAGCTAGAAAAGGACAGTTGTAGCGGTGTATATACAGTGCAAACGAGAGCACTGTACAGACTGTACAGTACATATATATAGATATAAGACGAGCGCGCTATATCACGTCTTCACGTCCCGTCACAGACCCGGCCCCCCGCCCCCTTTTTCGTCGACGCACGCGCAGCACCCACACGCGCCGCTTACCGCGTTCTCTCTCTTTCGCTTCGCTCTCTTCACTCTCCCGTTCTCGTTTGGATATACGCGAGCGTGTGTGTGTGGTGTGTGTGTGCGTGTGTACGAGCGTGACGAAGTGTATATACGAAGAGACGGGGCAAACCAAGTGTTGGACGACTCGCCGCCGCCAACGTCCTCGCGGATACACCAGTAAGTAGCCAGCAGCGCTAAGCAGTCGCAGCAGCAAAGCACAGAGAGAGCGAGAGAGAGAGAAGCCAAGGGGAACCGCGCACGAGTAGCAGCAGTTGCCGAGTCGCAACAGCAGCAGCAGCAACCGTAGCAGAGGCAGCCGGGGAGTGGTTTCTTAGGTCGTACGTGTAACTAAGTGAGTACCATGTTTTTTCTCGCGGTTACCATCGCGCAAAACGGAGCTTCTCTCGCGAGGTTCCTCGCGTGGCGAATAGAAAGAGCCTGAATCAGAGGCTTGCACGCATCATCTTCTCTCGCTCTTTCTCACGCGCGGCCACGGACGCGCGCGCGCGCGCGCACGGTGACGCGCATCTGTCTCCGTCCCTCGCGCTTTTATCGGCCATCGTGGTCTCGCGCTTTTCTTTCTCTGTCTCTCTTTCACTTTACGGCGCGCGCGCTCGACCTTAACCTCTCGTAGCCTCGCTTTTCCTCCCCCGAAAATCGACGAGGAAAATCGTTGCCGGAACAATCGGCGCTGTAAGCTTTGCACGAGGAGGATTTCGCAATTTTTGCGGAAGAACTTCAGGGGCGGGAGAGCGCGAGAGCGAGCGGCTGGACGCGATTCGGAGCTGGTTTGAAGGACGAGACGTCCTCGTGCTCGTTTCGTGAGAGCAGCGTTTTCTTTTCGTGCGTGTTCCCTCTCGCGCTCTCTGTCTCTCTCGGCCTCCCTCTCCTTTTCTGTCTTTCTCTTTCTCGCCTCTTTCCTTCCTGCTCCCGCCGTGTAGGCTTTGCACTAATACGCATTGGTATTTTTACAGAGGGATATTGTATGAGTCAAAAAATAGAAAAGCCAGTGTTGTCAGGTCAACGCATAAAGACCAGAAAAAGAGGTGAGTTGGCGCGCACAAGCGTACTTATAAGACGACCAGACAACGTCGTCGCGGTAACTTTTTTTCGGGGTCAGAGACGTTGGCAATTTTTTGTGGCTCCGAGATCGTTCGCGACTTGCTTGCAACTGTACTTTTGTTTTGAACAATTTCTTAGTCATTGTTATATTATTGTGACGGTAACATCGGCTGTAAAGTAAATGGCAGTTGTTAAACCGAGAACGGTAAAATAACTGTACTTTGTTTTGTAATTCGAGTTTAAATGATTTCGGAGCGATAGCTTTTTTCGCCACCACGCGGTATTAGCGAGCTCTTCATACGTATACTGAATCATTTCTGTGTTTTTAGATGAAAAAGAAAAGTATGATCCAACTGGATTTCGCGATGCAATTTTATCTGGTCTTGAGAAGGCTAGCAACGACTTAGAGGCCATCTCAAAGTATTTGGATGTAGCTGGTTCCAAGTTGGATTATCGTCGTTACGGCGAGGTCCTCTTCGACATTTTAATTGCTGGTGGTCTCCTGGTACCTGGTGGGTCCATTGCTCAAGATGGAGACAAGCCGGTCAAAACAACTGCCTGCGTCTTCGAGCAGCCTGAGGATATGGAGTCTCTGCGCAACTTTGAGCAGGTAAAATATATTTCTCATGCTCACAATTTTCAAAAATAAAAACTACAGAATGATGTAATTATATTTACAAAGAAACATCACATGGTTTACTATTATTAAGCACCAGTGTTATTTGAGCTAAGACTTTATTATGTTAATGCTCTAGTAAAATTAATATTTTTCTATCAATAACACATACCTCTCTTGAATGATGGTGACTCATTTGCTAATTATGCAAGTGTTTTAAATATAAAAATAAAATTAAAATTTTAATTCGTTTGATATTCATGTGTTTGTCAATTAGAGTATTCTGTTTGAACTCAAATACTAAAATATGAGTAACAACAAAATTTTGTTTATTCTATAGGTCTTCATTAAACTCACGCGTCGATACAAGTACTTGGAGAAGATGTTCGAGGAAGAAATGAAGAAGGTGCTAGTTTTCATGAAAGGATTCTCCCCAACTGAAAGGATCAAACTAGCACGAATGACTGCTCTATGGATTTCAAATGGAGCTGTACCACCAACTGTGCTTTCTGTTTTAATCAATGAGCATCTTGTTAAGGATAATCTCGCACTAGATTTCCTTCTCGAAGTATTCAAAACATGGAAATCAGAAAAAGGCCTGCCGAGTTTAATGACCGCGTTAAAACGAGGAGGTATTGAAGGACGGTAAGAAAAAACGATATTTCATTCCTCTCTATTACAGAATATATTAATCATTTTAAAATTAATATTTTATTTTCGTGGTTTTTGTTGCTACAGGTTGATGGAGTTTGTGCCACTGAACAAAAGGACAGATGAATACTTCAGATCCGTTTTTGAAAATGCCGAATTAGCTGATATAGTAAAACTCCACAAAGCCCAAGCCAGCCAAGAAGCCAAACGCGATCTTCAACAATTACTACTTGACGATTTGGCCGATAATAAGCCCATTAAAGATGTAATAAGCGATCTCAAAGAAATGGCACTGAGATGCACTATTCCTGAAAATGAAGTCATTGGACTGGTAAAGAACTTGTAGACATATTAACTTTCATATTTTTAATTCATTACTTACAAGGAGAGTGCGCAGCCTCTGGGAAACGGATTTTCCCGGGCATTGGAGAGTCAATTTCTGGTACCTAAAAATGAAGCCCAGGGTTCCTACTTTTATCTCATAGGCCTTTTTCTCGAGATATGGAAAATCTCATCTCAAATATCCTCTATTTCGTTAAAAAATTATGTCCGTTTTATTGAGTGTCACAATTCAAGTATTTAAGATACGAAAAAAAGGAAATAACATTATAAAAGTAGACGGTAAAAAGTAAAATTTAAGCTCTCGTAAAAAAATATTGATTTTTCAGTAAATTAAAAGCAATCAAAGATAGCGTAAGAAAATGGTTAAAAATACAATCTAGTTAATGGCTTAAAATTGAGATAAATTTTCAACCATTTTCTTACGTTTTTTTTATTGTAAGCTATCTTTGATTGCTTATAACTTCCTGAAAATCAATATTTTTTTAACAAATCAGAGCCTAAATTTTAGCTTTTACTGTCTACTTTTATAATTTTTCTTCCCCGTTTTCGTATCTTAAATACTTGCAATGTGACAATAGAAGACATCATTTTTTAACGAAATAGAGGATATTTGAGATCACATTGCCCATATCTAAAAAAAAAAAGGCCTACGAGATCAAAGTATGAACACTGGAATTCATTTTTAGGTACCAGAAAAATCGATTCTCCATTACCGGCGAAAAATCGTTTCCCGGAGGGTGTGCACTCTTCTTGTTATTGTAATATAGTTTACATTAACGAATTAAAAACCTATATTTAATTAAATTTTGTTGACGAAAATTCATAATTTAATTTCTTTTTAGATCTGGACTGTAGTCATGGGTCAAGCAGAATGGAACAAAAAAGAAGAGTTAGTCGCCGAACAAGCAGTGAAACATTTAAAGATTTATACACCACTGTTTGGCGCGTTCACAACCACTGCCAAATCCGAGCTTGCTCTGATTCTTAAAGTTCAAGAATTCTGTTACGAGAATATGAACTTCATGAAAGTCTTCCAAAAAATCGTTTTACTGTTCTACAAAAGTAAGTATTGCTTTCAATATCTATAAAAAATGGTTTCGTGCGTCTCACTTGAGCATTGTGATAACTATAACATTTTAAATATTGATATCCAATATGTAAATTTATAAACATTGAAAACTAACAAGTATTATTTCTTTTACAGCGGACGTATTATCAGAAGAAGTGATTTTAAGGTGGTACAAAGACGGGCATTCAGTTAAAGGCAAAATGCTCTTTTTGGACCAAATGAAAAAGTTTGTTGAATGGTTACAAAACGCGGAGGAAGAGTCTGAATCTGGAGAGGATGATGATTAAGAAATTCAAAGTATTTAAAATTTTATTTTTCGTGTAAAAATTTATACTTTGGTTGATTTATTATCATGCAATTTAATAAAAATATAACTGTTTTATTGAAAAGTTAATGAACTCTGCTTCTTTATTTAGAACTTCTAAGAATATCTCAAAGCAGGCTATATTTTTGCAATGAAATTCGCCGTAATTTATAGACCTAATCAAATGTTTTTTAAACATCTTTTTGTATTCCAAATATTTACAATAGTAAATAAGTTTTCTATAGAATTTTTGGATTAGTTGTATTTTTATTATAAAATTGCACGTAAATTGGTCATCTGTAGATTAAATAAAAATCAATATTTATAAAAACTTAATTTTTTATTTTAACTTATTTCAGATACTTTTAAGCAACATTGCCAGGACACAGTAATCCAGTATTCTGTCCAAAAATTACAAGCATATTTTTGGAAGAAGCTTGGAACCCTCTGTATTAAAGAAACTTTGCGACTTCTCAAAATGAAACGGAAATGGAATGAATAGTTCCGAATTTGATCGAGCCTCTGATTTTTTAAAGACGATAAATATATATGAACATAAAATTGCGAATCATTGATAATGATAGAGGGTACTGATAATGATAGTGTGAAAGATGATTGTAAATTTGCAATGTCTCTGAATTGTATTACGTTAAGAAGAATATTTTGTGTTACGATTTTTATAACTCCACTACAAAGTGTATACAGAATAACGAAGAAAACAAACTATACCTGTGTACGTACACTTTTCAGAACCCTTACTTAATTTGTATAATAATTGTATCAGTTTATAAAAATATACTGTCAGGTGATGTTTGATATTTATTGTAGTATTTAATAACATCCTTTATCTCCTTTATTTTATATATATAATCTAGTTTCATAATTTTGTCTATATTCAAAGTAAAATAAAATATGTAAAAATTAAATTGAGGGATTTTGGTAGAAACATAAAATCACAGTATATAATTAAGTTTATTTACAATTAATTTACAATATGTTACTATTTTATTTTGATCTAATTTTAGTTTTGTATTGTTTTATATCAGGTAAATTTTGTTTCTCAATGACCTTTTTCCCATTCATAAAAGGCACCAATTGTTCTGGTACTACAATATTTCCATTGTCAAGTTGATGAGTTTCACATACTGCAATTAGCATACGAGGTACTGCACAAGCAGTCCCATTTAAAGTGTGGGCATGCAGAATTGTACCATTCTCACTTTTGTATTTTATATTGAGCCTACGTGCTTGATAATCTGTACAATTACTACAGCTTGATAATTCTCCAAATTGCTCTCTGCCAGGCATTAAAGCCTCAATGTCAATTTTCCTAAAAGAATAAAATTTATATTTATTCATTTTAAAGAAAATAAAATAAAAATATTACTAGCATAAACGCTTTTATATAATACAGTTATAATGTGTCAAATAAAAATAATATTTGTAGTAAAAGCAATTATTACCTATAAGCTGGTGAACCTAATTCATTTGGAGGCATATCTAAAACTTTAAAATGTAATCCTAACTGTCCAAACAGTTTTTCCTGTATATCTACAATTTCATCCATAATTTCAATAGATTTGTTTTGAGAAGAACAGATAAACATTTCAACTTTGGTAAACTGATGAACTCTAAAAAAGATTAGAAAGTAATTATATACTTTGAAGGAAATTCAATCTATAATTAAAAATATTATCTTTGCAAATTCAAATTATCAATATATTTGTATATAATAATTGTTATTTTGTAACGTAATTAAGTGCAATAAAGCAAATTAAACATAAAATAAGAATTTCCCAAAATTCTTTACCTATAAATTCCTCTTTCTCCAACTAAATTAGAAACCTCTGCTCTATAACATCTGCTTACAGCAGCAAGTTTTAAAGGTAATTCATCTGGATGTAAAACTTTATCAGATAATTTATAAGCCAAAGCCATTTCTGCAGTACCTGAAAGGCTCAGATCATCACCATAATAAGGTTCCACTTCATATACAAGTCTCCTTTCTCCATCACTTATCAACCCACATCTTTCTATAACTTGAGAGGGCAGTATATCTGGTACAGAAATTAACTTAAAATTGTGTTTTAACAGTTCTTTTAAAGAATATGTTACAAGAGCTTGTTCTAATTCTGCTAAATCTCCTAAAAGTACATAACTACGAGATCCAGTTACTGGTCCCATACGATCCGTTCTTAATAGTTTTAACTTAGCTGCTAACTGTGAAAATTCTGTAGGTTTAAAATTGTATTTAGGAATGTTTCCTTTTAGTCTAAGAACAAAAGGTTCATCATCTGCATATTCAAACACCTTAGGATCTGTAAAATTGGGTATTCTGCTTAATTCTTTAATGAGTTCTTCTTCAGAATTTGGATTTTGGTGCAATTCAAGAACTTTGTCAATATTTCCTGAACTTTTTCTTTTTGCAATATTTTTAGCAATCATATCGCGATTCGCTAGATTACATAAAAACTCGACATTATATTCAGGTTTGGGTAAGTGAATTTCTGATTCAAGAACAGGCATAACTTTTTTTTTAATCTGCAAATGGTAAACATTAATCATTATAACATATCGAATCGAATGAATTTCATTAAACAATTTAAAAAATTGTGTGAATGATATATACAGCATCTTGCGTGTAGAATCTTTTTGGATTGAATATCCTCAATAGTTGACGAGTGTTTTTCATATTGAATTTATTATTTATTCTGCATCGACAAGAATAGAATTTTTGTGCTTTAACTAACTCATCTCAAACTTTATTAATACGTAGGTACTTATTTAAAGTATTTTCAACTATTAATTATTACTGTAGACTGCATGGGGCAGACAGCACCTATATAACTTTTAACTTAATAACAAATAACCTAACCTATCGAAATTCTTAGAAATAAATATAAACCATGGTTCGTAAATTATTACGTCAGAAAACGGTTAAATGTGACAATTTCACTGCGGTCATTTGGCATGTCATCTTTTGAATGTGGAATAACAAATAATCAAATAATTAATATTTGAAATGTTATTTCGAAAAGAGCTGAGTAGGAATATCTAGGTATTTGCTTGAAATAAACTTCTTGTTCCGCTTATAGTATTTATTTTGATAAATTTTATTTGATTTTTTCGATCATTAAGTAACTATTTGCAAGTTTAAAAGAATAAAATTTGCGCCATGATGTAATTGGAAGTTTGGAACGCGAGTGACCAGACGGCAGACCGCAGACTCGCGATGGCCGCCAACAGGCGTACTAGCGACAGTGGCACCTATATTAGCGACTGTAATAGGTGGCGAGTGGCAAAGACTTCATCACAAAGTACGTGCAGATAGTGTTGCACACCCCTGTATTTCACAGCTAGAATTCTATAAAATAAACGGCAATCAGTAAATGTTTGTATTAAACAACTAGGAAATATCAAGGTATGATACCTAAATGTTAAAGTACTACTAATATTTTTTGCTTAGAATAACGTAATTTTTAGTTAAATACAAATTATTTTATAGGCATGCTTTTCTTTCTTAGTTTGCTATGATTTTGTGTAGATTACCTATTCTTGTTAATATTATAATTTCCTCTACTTATTTAAAAGTTGTTTAAATAATTAAATATATTTTTTTCTGTTCATTTAGTCATTCACTATTTTAAAAAGTAAATAGTTTTTAATAGAGGTTATCTACTGTTGCAGGTATACAGAAGAGGTGTTTAGTTGAATACAAGATGAATTTTAATAGATTTCGTAGCCATACAAAGCCTTGTCATGTTTATGTTATTATTAAAAAAATGATATTCTTCAGATCAAAAACTGTTCATCATCCAACTTGATCGCTGAATTTGTGAGTCAATATTGTGGATATAACAGTCAAATATTATTTATTTTATTTATTAATTTGAAAATTATTTGATTTTTTAAATATATTTTATTTTTAGTAAATATCAACTAAAAGATAAAGTTTAAAAAGAGGACAATGTTTTTTGGAGTATTTTGTTCATAGAAACAAAAAATCAAAAAATAAAAGTTTTGAGATAAGGTTGGTATATTTTGATATGGTTATAAAATTAAATTACATGTACATATATAAAATGATGCTAGAATTTCTTCACCTGAGAATAGTAAAAATATTAAAGTTTGCTATTCAAAAGATGAAACGTGACTCTGATATAAAATTGTAATAGTTTTAATTTTATTAATTAATTTTGTCTGTTTATTAATAAAGAACTTTTTTTCAAGGTCAGAACTGTCCATATGGTATAGCACTGGAAATTTTGATCTATTGCAATATCTATTACAATAAAAAGGTTAGTATTTAAAAAAAATTTAAGTTGGCTTTTTTAGCAATTTTAATTTAACAAGTAGTAAATTAAATTAATAGTAAATAATATGAATAAAATTTACATGATGCTAGAATTTCTTCACCTGAGGACAATAAAAATAAATATTTATTGTTCATAAGATGATACTTGACTCTGATAAAAATACTATAAAGAAAATTTTAGAAATTAGTATCTATTGTATAAAATACATGTAGAACTTTCTTTTTTCAGGTGTTTTCATCTTACTAGATATTAGAGAACCAGAATTGAAAAAGTACTGAATTGCACTTGCAAGTGATAATTGGTGTAAAAAAATAATGTATTAATGTAAGATTGAATATTTTATACACTATTATTTAATAAAATATTATAAAACAATATACAGTCTGCATTTACCACTGATTTAAAAATACCAAAATTCATCTTTATATTAAATAATTTTTACTTTGTCTCAAAAAATTAAACATATAGTACATTGTGCAACAAGCGAGGAAAATTGACTTTTTCTAGCGAGGATGATGATTGAGCACGAGTGGTTCATTCGGGCGCCCGAGTGATACACGAGTGCTCAAAACCATCATCCGAGTCTGAAAAAGTCAACTTTCCTCTCTTGTTACACATAGTAATTTTTTTAATAAGTGCATGAATAGGACCTTTTTCACATGAAAAGTGAATGAAAGTTTGATTTTCGATTCACTTTTCTACGAAGAAAAAGGGCCTTTTTTCATGCATGTGTTGAAAAAAATATATTTACTTATTTATTCTGAAAAAATGATGTAGGAAAAAAAAATCAGCAATACTGATTTTGCATAGGTAAATGGAATTTTTCTAAAAAAATGATGCAGGGTGAAAAAAACTTACCAATAAGTACTGATTTTGTATAAGGTAAATCGAATTTGTTGAAAATTTATTTTAAATTAAATGAATCTTATGTACTTACTGTCATTTAATGTTTCATTAAACATTTCCTTGAATTATTGAAAACTTTCAAGTTAAAAATTTTCCATCCCCTCCGAATTCCCATTCGTAAATTTTAAAATCTGCCTTAATTCCCTGCATGACGTCACACAAGATGGTCCAGCGACGTCATACGGTCATATCTGACGCCGCTGCACCGGTCCATACAATGTCCGGCCGCAAGACGCTCCCCCGCTCGCAAGCATCACCGATTTTAGGGTTATGAGAGACAAGGATGAGATGAGGAGATAGGTGATGTATGGGTGTAGTGTGTATATAGTTGGCGTGTGAATACCAGCAGCGTACAGCTCGAGTAAGGAGTGCAAGGTGCAACGCTCGCTGAATTCCATCAGGGCGAGGATCGTGTTTGAAAGCCATGTAGTGGGTAGCTAAGATCTGCGCGAGAGTGCACTTTCCGCATAATAATAGGTAGAGAAGGGGTCGGTCGAGAGAAAGAGAGAGGCACCCCGGATTCTCCGGACACCGTGCGCTTCTTCCTGGTGGCGGGCGCAGGATGTGAGGACGTCGCGCCCGGGAGAGTCGCGCATTCTTCCCCCCGGCCGTAAGTAAATTATCCCCTTTCTTTTTACGGGAACTATATTGTAAGAAGGTGCAATTCGTCATAAGGGAGGGTTTGAAGTTAAGATAAAGGTTACGCGTATTATTGGAGTCATTGACCCATTGCGTGCAACTACCTATGCGCTACTTGTGGCTCACTCCTTTTTTCGTTTTAAAGATAGAGTCTATGGGCGGGTGTAGCATTGCATCGCGTGGGCGATGTAAACAAATGATGGTCGGCTGTTTCTTGTGTTTGTAAACAATATCGCGTGTTGATGTTTTTTGTTTTGGAGTTTCATGGATAACATTTTGAATAATATTTTTTTATCAATGTACTTAAATGAATATTGTCAATTTTTATTCTTTTTTTTATTTATTTAATATTTATTTTTTTTATGAGTCTGTGTAATGCTTTTAACCCACTGGCCAAAGAACCACTCTGTCATTCTTACAGTTGTTACAAGTTATGGCTATATCCACTAAGCACATACCTTATTGTCTCTGCAGCTACATTACTATCTATGTTAACTTATTGATATATGAGGCAATACTGTTTTTCAGTTATTAATGTCATTTTGCAGAATTGCATAATCTCTGAAGAGACTACTATTTTTATAAATTTATTCTTCATCTATAGATTAAAATTTACTTATTTAATTTATAAAGAACTGCATAGCAAAATCTAAAATATTATCAGTAACTTAAGAGAGAAATGAATTGATGTGTTTAAATAAGTTTATAATTTGATATTTTTTCAGGTGACAAGCTTTCGTATTTCTTCCTTTTTGTTTTCTTAACTGAACAACTTACAACAAGATGTTTAAGATACTTCTATTATTATCGCTTGTACAAGGCTTCCTATCTGTGTACTCTACGTGTCCATCTCGATGCAATTGTAGGCACATCAAACCTCAAGCAGAATGGTTGCGAGTTGTTTGCAAAGATGATATAGAAGATATAAAAGAAATTGAGTTTGATCCAGTTAGTGTGCAGATGATCCATTTGTAAGTTCTTGTTTACATACCCTATAGATTTTTTTATTCATGTATAAACTGGTTATTTTATAAGGCTTAACTTTTCTCTTTCTAGGGATCTCAGTAAAAATCATATATCAATTATCAAAATCGATACCTTTAGGAACTTATCCAACTTAAAACGTTTAAACCTATCTGCAAATAAAATAACATTACTGGATGAAGGAGTTTTTGAAGGATTAGTCAATTTAGAAAGAATGTAAGCTTAATTTACACATCTTTTAATGAAATCTGTTAATGAAATAGTTATTGATGTACAATTAATTAATTAAAATTATGTTTCTTGATATTTCAGAGATTTAAGTAAAAACTTAATTTCAACAATTGATTCACATGCATTTAAACGGTTGCCCAATCTTAAAAGACTGTAAGTATATAGATATGTATTCAATTTTCACAAAATCATTTCACATACATACATCATTTAGCATTTTTCTGCTATATTCTTTGCTTTATGCAATTGGTTTTTGCAGCAACTTATCAAATAATGCAATAAGTACAGTAGAGGTGACGGTATTTCATGGTTTATTGGCTTTAGAACGTTTGTAAGTTTTCATTACAAATTTTGTTGTCAAATTAGTAAATCTATTATTTATTTGTTATTTAAGGGGGTGTAGAATACCGACCTCTATTATGCGAAATACCGTACCCGATGGACAGCAGTAATTTGTTATAACTAATAGATTATAATTATCTATTATTCTGCAAAGTTTTGAGTAAAAATTTCAAGGATACCTTTAAAAATTCTTGGAGCGAAATTTCGTCATTTTTTCGAGAATTTTTAAAAGGTGTCCTTGAAATTTTTACTCAAAACTTTACAGAATGAAAGATAATTACATTAAGAAGAGCAAGCGAATTTGGATAAGTCGTTAACGTAGTAATAATTGAGTTATAACGAATTACTGCTGTTTGGCTGGTATGGTAGGTCACATAATAGAGGTTGGTATTCTACACCCCCAGTATTTTTAATTGTATTCAGTACTAAATTGTTCGTTATTCTTTCATATCATTTGTTCATATTTTTTAATTTTAATTTTTATTATAATAATTCAATTACACATAATAAAAAATAAAAATTGAGTAGAAAATACATTTTTTATTTCAAATTTTATTTATAATAATCAATATGAGTAAATTACATTGAACTTACAGGAAATTAAATGGCAATAAATTAGAAACTTTAAAAGAAGGCACCTTCCATGGTTTACCAGCTTTAAGGCAACTGTAAGTTTGAAGTATATAATGCAATGATAATATCTCTTGTAATATTTTAAATTGTATTGAATTATATTTTATATGTATCTTCCAATTTTCAGAGATGTTTCTAGTAATCCATGGAATTGTGATTGTAATCTATTTTGGTTCAGTTATTGGATACAAAATAATTCAATAAAATTAACGTAAGTTTTATAAAAAATAATAATGTTATAGTTAGAATCACTAATATATTTTTTAATAAACAATAATTCATCACTTATAACAATTTTAGTCCACCACCAGAATGTGATTTACCATCAAGTTTAAAGGGTAAATTGGTAAAAAAGTTAAGAGTTTTAAAAGAATTTGAATGCAAGTGGTCCACACCTGCTATTGAATTAGTACCGGATCAAAACCAAGTTGTTTTTGCTGGTGATACTATTACTTTAAAGTGCCGTGCACCTAGCATTACTAATGATAGGTTTGCTTCACTAAACTGGCTATGGAACTCAAATATCACTACTGATATTCTAGACTTGGGTTTATATAATAAACCAGAAAAAAAAATGACTGATGTTAAGATTGAAAATAAATATTTAGATGATAGTGGTATTGTTGCAAGGTAAATGATTTTTTTTTTTTTTTTGCACTAATGTTAATTTACTTGAATAATCAGTAAAATTATTATTTGATACTACTTATAATATTGCAACGCAAAATCTATTTTAACATTTTATTTTAGTTCACTCAGTATTGACCCAGTTAAAGAAGAGCATAATGGACAATGGAATTGCCTTCTAGTCTCAGCTTATGGAAACATATCTAGAGCCATAAATGTAATTGTGATATCAAATCGCACAGAGTATTGTCCTTTAGCAGGTATATAAACTTTAAACATAAATTTTCTTTTTTTTATTAAATTTTAAACTTTTTACTTTTGTGGGATTGGCACTTTACACTTCAATTTAATTAATTATTTTTATTATTTTACTTTATAGTTTATATGAAAAAATAAATAATCGCAATTTTAATTTTTAGTAACGGCAAACAACAAAGGTATTTATGCATGGCCTAGAACTGTTGTTGGATGGAAAGTAGAGTTACCCTGTGAAAGCAGTGGTTTATCAGTAGGCTCTGCTCAACTTGTTCCACGAGCTTCCTATGAGTGTAACAGTACTGGTCAATGGGAAAACTTGAATACTGAATACTGCCCTTATGTATCAGCAACAACAAAAATACTGGAACAATTATCTACTGTGAATATATCGCTGACAAAGTTGTCACCTCTCAAAGGCTCCTTGTTAGAAGCAATTAAGAAACTAAAAAATATAACAGGTGAAGGAGCATCAATAACTGATCCAGTAGAGGTCAATTTTGTAACTCAAATACTTGAGAATTATGGTGGCTATCTCATTGAAGAAAAAGAACTAGGGATTATGTTAATTGATGTTGTAAATGTTCTTCTGAATTTGCCTAAATCAATGTTAAAAGCTGCAGAGATTTACTATGCAGCCTGCACAAGACTGATAAAGACCATTGAACTCATTGTTGAAGTCACACCGTCCAATCAACTTATACAATTGCATAAAACTAACATGGCTTTAGAAGAGTACCGAGTGACAGCTGACAATTTTGCTGGTCTGACTTGCACCTGGTACAGTAATTCTGAAAATATATATACTAAATTACTTCATTGCTCTATGAGCAACAGAACAGCGATTCTTAATACAAATAGTGGAGAAACGTTTATAGAAGCTTCCATACAACTACCTGCTTCCATTTTTCGAAATGTAAAAAGTAGTACAGTATCACATCAACTTATGGTATCAATGTATGCAGATAACAAGTTGTTTCCTAGAATAAATAATAAAGATAAGATGGATATTTTGTCAAGTATTGCTGGAAGTAAACTAAGTAAGTTCTTGTTTTGGAAAAAAGAAAATTTTGTCTACAAGTAATAACGTATATAATTATTTAAATTTTGTAGTTGGAACAACTGTTCGCAATCTGACAGAGCCTGTATATGTCATGTTAAGAGCACCCTTGATTCATTATGCTATGACTAAACCTATACCGGTAGTATGGGAGTCGTCCTTAAATAACAAAACTGGAGGCTGGACTAGTGACGGTTGTCATTTGTCAAATATACTAAACAATTTAATTATTTTCCACTGTGATAGATTGGGTTACTATGGACTCTTACAAGATGAATCTTTCCTTGACAGTGACGGTAAAAGGTAATAAAATGTTCATATCATAACTTTTACTACTTAATCATAACTTTTACTACTTAACTTTACTACTTAATTGATACGTTAAAATATAATCTACAATAACCTTTTTCTCTTTTAACAGTTTTACAGGTGCCAAATTCAAATACTCTAATCCTGCAATATACATAGGTAGTTTTATATTATTGGTGTGCCTAATTTGTACAACAGTAACATACGTATGTTGCTATGCTTCGATAGCGATGCCGAAAAAGGCAAAGCATTGCGTTATCAACACGTGGATTGCTATTGCTCTCCTATGTTTTCTATACAGTTCGGGCATACAGCAGACTGAAAACATGGAAATTTGCCAAGGGGTTGGCATTGGCTTGCATTATTTATCATTATGCTGCTTGTTCTGGATGACCGTTTCAGCAAGGTATGTTTCTAGTAAAAGTAAAATAAAATTATGAAAGAAATAATAAACGCATTTAAGCCTGTGAGCGAGAGACATTCACGGAAGAAAGAAGACATTTTTGCTCTCAAAAATTGAGGTCGAAAATGCCATATTTCCGTTTCGGAGCCGGGCGGGAATGAGGCACTTTCGGCCCGGTGTGAGAAAAAATAATTTATGTAAACGCAAGCAATACATTTTTAATATAATAGAAAAAATTGATAGATAGAAAAAAAGCAATCAAACGAAATATTAGATTATGCATATACTAATTTTCTTTACGAGTAGTGTAAAATGCGTAGGCTGTTTTTCGCCCGCAGGGCATACAGTACGCACTTTACGCTCTGGGTGAAGAAAACACTTATTACAACTGTTTTAAGTAATATCTTCGATTCCAGCAACATGTACAAACGCCTGTCGAAGTCGACGGTAGACCCGATCACGGACGACGATGACGAACTGCGGGAGCAGCCGATCCGCAAGCCCCTGCTAGGCCTTTACCTAGTCGGTTGGGGTATCGCTCTAATCATCTGCGGCATCTCTGGCGCTATCAACATGCGGGAGTATGCCGGCTACTCGCACTGTTTCCTCACGACAGCGCCCTCACTCGCAGCACTCTTCGTACCTGCAGGCATCCTCCTCGTTTACCTCACGATCCTGCACATGCTCATACGCTGCACGATACGCAACGTTGATCTTAACGGCCAGCTATCTGAGGGTACCCAGGCGACCGAGAATGTGGATCTCGAGCTACTTGAGCCCAACCCTAATCCTGGCTCAGATAGAGTAAGTCTGCACAGCTCGCAAACCGTGTCGTCTGAAGTCGAGGATCAGGAGCACTCGCAGGTATAGATATTTTTAAGTTTAAAAGATATTTTTGTTAGCAAACGTCTGGACTTTCGAATAAATTCTTTACAAAAAAATTTAATCTAAATGAACCCATTTTTTATTGACACAGATGACTCAACTGAAAGGCCTCATCGTCGTCATGATCTTGTATCTCATTGCTTGGCTATGTGCAGCCATGACGACGGCGAACCTTCTCAACATGTACATTCCTTACAAGGAGACCCTCTTTGCCATTTTGTATGCCATATCTGCTAGCTCACTAGGCATGTTCATACTACTTTTTTACGGAATAGCGAGAAGCGATGTCAGAGCACAGTGGCTGAGAATGAGATGCTGGCTGAAGCAAAAGAAGAACCGATGTTGTAGAACGAGAAACGTGTCTGACGCTAATCCGGCTATTCCTACACAACCTCTTGTGCCAATTGCTGGTAGGTTAATGAATATAGAAACTAAATTTTGGGGATATTGGATATATTATGTGATACATCTTCCTTTTGCACAGCTCCCCAAATAGCGAACACCCAAACAACGCAAGTGACCTCAGATACGAATTCACTCGGTTCCTCGCGCCACACACACAAGTCTCAGAGTAGCTGCAATACGTCAAAGGTGACATCAAACGAAACGAGTCGCTGTCACGTGAAGCCAAATTTGGTGGCAAACGCTAATCTCGTGATGCTGCACCGTCAGCAATATCGCTCGAACAACTCCGTGACGACTTTCAACACGGAATCGGCCCCCGCCTCCGTCGAGATGTTCTACAATCCACATCAGAGCGGCGTGGCGCGCAAGTTCTTTAAGAAGCAGCGTCGCAACATGAACAAGAACAGCAACCTTGGACCACGCAAGCAGGGCGATGGCGGTGCGAACAGTGACAACGGCAGCTGCGTGAGTATACCCAGGCGAGCTGTAAAACTCGATAACAACGACATCGAGAGAAGCATACTGGGCAGTAGCGCCAAGGTTAACAACACGAATATACACGTCGAGATGAATCCCGTCAACGACGCCAAAAACGTGAACATATTGTCAGATAGCGGCGGGAGTGTGTCCGAGGACAGAAATCTGGCGTTGAGATACGTTATTGGTCAGGAGAGCTTAACGAAGAACACGAGGAAGGTCAACAACGAACCAACTCCAACGCCTTCGAATGGTGGGTTGTCCTTGTTTAATGATTTAATGACTTTATAGGCTTCTATTCAAGTGGATAATTTCGTTTATTGAATGCTTTTGTGTGGTTATTGTGCTTGCATCAGCACAAATTTGATTACTCATTATTCATTTAAGAAGTAAATTATAGAACTGCAGAAACACTGTTCATAAAATAAAAGCTTTTGAAAAATTCTCTACAGCCTCCAGTCGTCGCAAGTACCAGCCCATGTCGAACCACACCACATGCGCAAGTCCGTACGAGTCGGATACAGCAGAATCGAAGGTAGAGGAGCAGAAGCAAATGCGCAACGTTTTGCAGCAGTGCAGCCTCGAGTGTAACTCGGAGATAGAGCCCATGACACAGATAGCGAGCGAGCGCAGTGAACACAACCTATCGGACATCAGTGAATTGGGTTTGTCTAGGTCGCCGACTGGCATGGCCGGCAGAAGGTCAAGCGTCGATGAGACTATTTCGACGGAGAGAGATCAAAGAATTGTGAGGCATAGGTGCGCATCAATACATTGCTTTGTTGTTATTAAGAGACTATCTTTTATATCTTTATTTAGTTTCTCTTACGAACTAATATTATAATGAATATGTATTAATAAATATTTAGTGTTTTATTTTAAAGTAAAAATTAAAACTAAGCAAATTTTTGTTTACCTTACAGTGAAATATTCAGTAGATCGTACGACATGTGCAATCACCACTCCGGCAGTTTAAGTTCGTTGCCATTAGCGGACCGTTCGATGACATCGTCGCGAAACAAGAGCAGCTACCGTAGCTCTTTGAACGATGCAACGAGCTTGGAGAGCTCGCGCGTCGTAGACGACTTCGACAGAGCACTCTTCCGACCAATCGACAACAGCAACACCCACAGACTAGAGCAAGATCTGTTGCCTTTCCCCACGACACCCCTTGCACCAGCCACCTCCGAGACGAAGATTACTTCCGAAGATGACGAGGAACAGGAAGGATTGGAACAGCTGCAGGATGTAGAAGAAGAAGAAGATGAGGATAGCGTGGCGAACGCTGTCATACCACTCGTCGAGGAAGTCGAGGGAGCGATGGGTGAAGCGCTGCAGCTCTACGACTTCGGACAGAGGGACGAACGAGACGGACATCATCACCACCTTCACCATCATCATCACCATCATCATCACAAACAGCACCATGGTAACGGCAAAGAGTGCAGCCGAGAGGTCAGAGATGGTGACAGTGCCAGCGACGAGAACGATAACGACGATGAGTCGCGGCAGCCCGAAATGAGAAACGTGAAGAAGGAGACGAGCGTCTGAGAGGGCGTTGTATTGTTGCCGAGTGAGTTTATTTGAGCAGTGGATTAAGTTGGGTTTTGATGTTGAGAAAATTCATATAAACAAAATATGAAACGGAGATTGTTCTTAAAGCTGAAAGCCAATATAAAATTATAAACCAATTTATTGTTGGGGTTAATCCACTGCTCAAAATCCATAGAATAATCTTATACCAATGTATACGTTTCAGACTGTCAAACAGTCTTTCGGTATGGGTAAAGCGCGATAATTTATTCGAGGCAAAGTGTTTAAGCTTATAAACTACACTGAACGGATAACTATTTAATTCCTGGTATAAGCGGCCTGATTACAGTAAGAACTGTAAAGCCAGAACGAAATATGGCAATAGATGTATGTTCCATAAATATATTTAAACCGCAAAAATAAAACTATATTTAGATGCGCTCAAAGTAATTTTAAAATAAAAAAAAAGAAAGGGCTATTCATTTTTACAATATATAGATATCGATATACTAAAAATAGTTTTGTTCGTTTTAGAGTAAACTTTTTTACTTTTGAAATACTCTTTCATCTTATCATGTTTTTAAATTAATTTTATTTTTTGTAATGTATTGACAAGAATTTCTGTTTTAATAATGATTTCAAAACTATAATTATTATTACAACTATTTATATAAATATACATATATATATATATTATTGAAAATTTGAAAATATGATGAATTATATAGAACTATAAGCAAAACTAATTAATAATTATAAAATAGAAGTATTTGTCAATATTTTGGAATTTCAGTTGATTTTTACAAATTTATTTTGTATTTTTTAAATTTATTTATCTCTGTTACTGTGTGATATGTCATGAAATTTTCTTCCTCTATTGTGCCAAGATGAAATTTTTTAAACCTAGCTTAGTATTATCATAATTCGACCTATTAATAATTTTCATTCTGACATGACTATATTTTAATTTTAATGAAACTTGTTATACGTTTTGGCAAAATTGCAATATGTTTAAAAACATTCGTTACAATCAATGTCAGGTACGGTAATTCATTTCTACAAATACAAAAAAAAAAATTCGTTTACATTTATTATTTTTATTGGTTGAACGACGAAATATAATATTATCTATAGATGGACATCCAAGGACGTTTTCAAAGCGTTTACGAGCTAAAGTAGTCACGAAAAGGATTTTTGGCTTAGTAGTCCTATTAAAAATGGCTCTCTAAGAGATTCATTGAGACTGTTGAAAAGGCATAATGAAAAGGAGGAATGTTATTGGGAGGTCGAATCTTATTATGCTTCATAAATCTCAAATTGACCAATTGTCATTCTAAATGCTTAGTAACTGTTAGCTTTCATTATACATATCTGTGACGTATGATTACGAGATTTTCTGAAAGTTTTCGTATTATCTATATCTTAATTATACATATGTATTGAAGGTCACGATCTTGCCGATCATTATCGTAAATACGCCTGCGTGAGAAATTTGCACGGTGATGCAAATTATATCTGTTTAGAAAATATTATATTTATATATGTGATAGACGATAGTTTAAACACGTTTATCAATTTTGTATTACTATGAAATGTTACGGTTTGCATTTGGATATTGTACTAAATTTTTTCTTTAGCGAAAGTTTTTGTAAAGTATATCACGTTTTTTAATATACCACGTAAATTAATTCATTTTATAAATATAGTAAATATTTATAGTCGTATACTATAAAAGAAAGAGCATTTTAATTTTAAACTTAATTTTTTATTGAGACTTTGTAGGTAATATACAATTTTCAACAGGAACAAATTTTAATACTACTGTGCTACGTGAATTTTATAATGCGCACTTTGTATTACAGTTGAGCAGCCTTAAATTGTTGTGTATTTGTAAATACGTGTAACCATCATTAAACAATTACTTGTAATAAGAACAAATATTTCGAAACTGTACAGTATGCATATATACTTAATTTTAAATTAGTATTTAGTTTGTGCGTTATTACGCCTATATACTTTACACATGTGGTATTCGGGAATTCCAGATTTTCTTCTGTCTTGCCAATACTTAGCAGCTACTACGTTTTTTCGCAGGTATCTTTGAAAGACTGATTTTATATAACCAATACAAATTTTCGACATTTTTACCTTACTTTCTGCATTTTACTTAGCGTATGAAACGGGACGAATCCTATTGTAAATAATTATTTGTCAAATAAATGATCATCGAAATAAATAAGTATGGTTTGCCATGATAATAGTATTTAAAAACTTCTAGTATCCAAACTCCTATTAAATTTATTTTTCTCAATTTGTTAATGCCTGATGTAATTTTTAATATTAATTTTTACTTTTGCATGCCCCTGACTAAAAATTATAAATATGTAGATGTCCAATAATCTATTCTTGGCAGTTTTTTATTTATTTATAATTAATTTTAATTAATACATTATATTATACACCTACATGAAGTCATAAATAAAAACATTATAATTGTTCGCTGATAATCATTAATGGAAACATCTGTAACCAATTTTAATTATGGTATTAATGGATAAGTCTGTAAAAAAATAACGATGGTCTTTTAATATAGACAGATTTGCATATATATATTTGATAATTATATTGCATTAACTAATGGGTAATTTTCTTTATTGCATTGATTACCGTCAATTCTTTTAAAGATATTTTCGTTTTCCCGTATTTTTCCTTTAAATGTTATTTCACTTGATTTACTATGGAATTTGTGAATGCACATTAGTGAATATAATTGACAGTGTCCGAAAGTGTTTCAAAAAGACTTTTTTTCAACACGTGCATAAAACGGGTTTTTTTCCATGCTTAAAAAAATCCATTTTTCATAGTTTAGCGGCGGGGGAAATTTTTTTTACAGTTTAGCAGAGAAAAATAGTACATTACGTAACAATGGAGAAAAGTCGCTCTTGATTCCCCGCGGGTGGGTTCATTGCCCGAACGAGCGAAATGAAGCGCGGGCAGTGATCATCAGAGGGAATCATCGACTTTTTCCCCCGAGATCCATATATCTAGTAGTTTATTCCCATCTCAATTGTGGGCACTTTTTATTTGCAAAGTGGGACCAACGGAAAGATGGGGACTGTTTGTAAACGCGGGCAGCCGGTGGCGGTATTTGGTAAAAGCTGGTAATTTGCGTTCGCTCTTTCTCTTTAGCAAAATGCGGGAAAAAAGTGAACTTGCAGGAAAAAAGGACTTTTTATCCCACAAAATTTGTTTTCTTATTCTCAAATTTATAAATTTTATAGCCTTTGGCCTATATAGATGGATATATAGATAATTTTTAAAGTATTAAAGACGCACATATTTGAGAGAACCTATTCAGATGAAAACTTGCAATAACTTTTAATTGGGTTGTGCACGACTCTAAATCGTCGGCTGGGAGGTAATAGGTTTCAATTCCGCGCGGCGCGTAAGAAGGTTATAACTCGGTTCAGCGTGTAAAAAGCTTTGAAAAATTTCTTAAATAGAAGATATCGAGAAAAAATAATTTATAAAATTTACTTTCCTACAAAATCAGATACATTCGGAAATAATTATATTGTGTATGAAAGCTCGAATTCCCCCAATTTCTCAGCGATTCTCAACTCACCAAGGAAAAAACAAACCAGCCGAGTTGTAATCTTCTTACGCGCCGAGTCGAGTTGTAACCGTTTACCTCTCAGGCGACGAAATGTACGATCCCCTGCCCAACTTTCTTGCATATAAAAAGGCCCTCTCTTGCACTCATTAAAAAAATAGAGCGTAAACCTGGAAAAAAGAGCGATTTCAGACTCGGGTGAGGTGCGTTCAGCACTCGTCTTCCTCTTGAATGCCTTTGGCGACCTCGACTCCACTCTTGATAGGAATAGCTCATTTTTTCTTTGTTGCACAATATACTATTATACCATAACACAAATTTTACAGGTATTGAATCTTAGTTTTACAATTAAGTCATATACTTACAAATTTTTTAAGTTATTTTTATAATAAATAACAGTTAAACTTTACCATAGTTCTTTAATGAAAACATTCTCATATTTTCTCAATCTTTTCCTTAAAGTTGGATAGTACTGTAGAGATTTATCTTCTTTTTATGT
>UXGD01002635.1:0-24817 GCA_900474315.1 Torymus auratus | reverse complement strand
TCGCCAACCGTTATCACTCGTACATCTCGTTAGTGGTCGTCAGCAACTACCGAAGTTGAGTTATGAATTTATGATTATTTCGATAAATTAAGTATTACGATTAGAAAATGTTAAGTTATTTTCAAGACAAGACAAGATTCTTGACACCACAGTCTTGATATTGTATCGAAAACGGTATATAAATATTGCATCGATTATTGTCTAGAATATTGAGGCAAGACAATACAATATCAAGATTAATCTTGTTATATTGTGAAGCCCAACAAAGATTCAAAAGAGCCGCAAAAACTTCTTCGAGAACTCGATTAGAATACGTGCGAAGAAAGGATAAGTAAGACCCGGATATCCATCGTCGCTCTAGGGAATTTGGGCGTAGGACCGGGGGGAAACGAAGTGGAGGAAGACGCCAAGTCTAAAGAGAGGCCCCGGACGGTGTCGAGACAGGAGCTGTGAAGAGTATCTTAGACTTGAAATGCTTGACCTCGAAATGCGATTAAGGTGTCATCACGTTCGTCGTCGGATTCTTCCAAGTTTTATAGTTATACCCGGCGCTAGCGCGCAGGTTGGAGCAAATGGCTGGTACATATCGATTAAAAAGGGCGGGCCAAGTTGTTGAATTTGCTATTCGATGAACCTCGCGATGAACAGATCGTGGACAAAGTTATTTTTGATAGGTTCATTAGGCCACGCGTCTAACAATTAATCATTGCAACGTTTTCATTTTCTTGAAAAATGTCTTATTTATGCGAGAATAAATTATGGTATTTAGGAATAATCTCTCAAAGGTGGATTTTCAATCTTACGAACAGTGAATCATGGTTTAGGAAACTCTTTGTTTAAATGGTTTTTGGGAAGGTAAGAGGCCCAAACTTTGAATGTTAGGTAAAAATACTCTGATTTATAGAAAATATGAGTAATAACAATTTCTTTTTTTTTTCATACCAAAAAAATTTTTTTTAGATTTTAAAAGTATCCGGTTTCTGAATTTAAACTACCACTAATTTAATTTCAGTTACAAATATCACTGTTGTTGATAATAGTAAAATTGAATTACTTCCCCCAAGTATTTCATGTGGCGGTCTATAAAATATCGAGTTTCATAACGTAAAAAATTGTGTCACTTTCTGTTAGTGACTATGCTTCAAATATTAAAAGAAATTATTTCATTAATTGATTAATTGATTTTATATGATAAAATATTTGATGTTATCAATAACATACATACTTATAAACATTATCGCATATTTTATATCGTTATAAAGAAATATACGCTTACACAAGACATTATAACACAGTTTCGTCTAACGTAACATTAAATCGGCAAATATGAAATTATGCACGAAAGGAAAAAGATGCCTCACAGGAGCACAGCTCTGCGGCAGTCCGTAAAATGCGTCGCACTAACACGATCTCGTCCTGAAGGCAGAGCGCGCGGGTTTGCGTGCCGGCAAAGGATGACATATTTATGCGGATCCACTTTAGCATCGCGCACGATATCACGCTCGCGCGAATCTACTTTAGCACTTACGTAAAGAGGAGCGATAAGCTTTCCATCTTCCCACGGTAATGCGCTGCAATTGGAGATAATATTTATGAAAGTGGGAGCGGGAGAGAGAGAGAGGGAATGCGAGGGGTCCTGCAATTCGAAAGACATTTTTCCAGTACGGAAATAAAATATGAGGGCGTGTGATTGATGCGTCGAGCGTTTACGTAATGTTAAGTAGCGTTCGAACAGTGGATGTAAGATAGTGCTAGAACATATGGCAAGAGTGAAATTAAAATATTCATAGTATGTATCCGATTGCAGAGTCAAGATGTAGAAAAAAACCTTGTAAATCACAGATTTTTGAAGTTACCTATACGTAAGAAAATCACGTTCAAGAGATGTTTAGGAAAACTTATATACTGAGACAATACCAAACATTCCAATTCATGATAAAACATTTTAAAAACATTGATAAATTGTAAATAAATCGATGGCTCTAAAAATTGTTATACTTCAAGATACGTAGATATATTTAACGCAGCAGAAAATACTCCTTAATTTGCATCAAAGAAGCCGCAGAGAGCTATAATAAATCTGCAGTCGGGAGAAATTGGCTCTCATTACCCTTTTTACAAACTTGCCTCTACATTTTCAGACTGCCGCTGAGAACTGGCTCCGGACGCCCCTATTCAGACGAGCTCGCGGCTTTCGATTCATTAAAACCCGATGAATGACATCAAATTGCGAGGCTCCACAGGCGCGGGGCGGCGGCAGCCTCGTGTATTACACAGCGCTCACGTCCAGCGTATTATTGAGGTCCTTGTAAACAGGCCGAGCGCACCGGCGCTTCGCAGAATTTAGATGGAAATTAATCTCGGGACAAGCCGCGGAGGGGGCTACTAGCTCCGGTATAGCTCCTGTCGATCATCCTCCTCTCCCGCGCTTGTTATCCCGCTGGCAGAGCATTGGATCAAAATTACAATGCTCCCTGCTAAAGGCGCGCGCTCTTGCACACGGCAATGGACGTCAATCACGGCAACCGAGATTTTCAAGAGGCGCACGCGCGAGTTGAAGTCTGAGTGCGCGTTCGTACCGATAGAGTGCGCCATCAAATTTTTCTGCATTGTTTTTCCTTTGGGCGCATTTCAAATGCAGAGTGTTAGTTATGTTTTTGGTTTTAGTTAATGGTTTCTTTATAACAGCAATATGTGCATGAAAACTTTACGCTCTTCATGCTATTTTAAAATGCTTCTCGAAAGTCAATATTACAATATTAAATGTTATTTAACGGAATACGGAAATATAAATGATGAAATTCGTTGATTTACTGACAAAAGCTGAATGTAATAATATTAATGAGGAATCAAAATAATGAGAAATTGAATGTGAAAATCTGCTTACAGCTCCAACATTTACTTTACATTGGTTCTAGAGTTATAATTGAAATAATCTAAAATTACCAAGCATAATTCAATACCAGATGGATCATGAGTATTGTTCCCGATTAATGGCGCTAACATGGAACGTTGAATTTTGAATTGTTGAAATCGAAGGAAACGTGTGTAATATTATATTATTACATATTATAAACATGATAAATGTGTGCAATTGAGCACAAAGCCAATGCTGCAAATATATTAACAGAATAGATTTATGTTTATTATCAAACTTTTAAATAATTTTGATTTCTCAAGAATTCTGATTGATGAGTGAAATATAGAAGAATTTTGAATGAAATACAGATCTAAAGCAAAAATTATAACATTATATATACTTACTTCAATCAATATCTAATTTTTTTTTTAATATTTTTTTGCTAATCTACTAATCTTTATTAACGTAAATTTGAGATAGATTTTTGGCTAATATACTAAAAAAAATTTCATGTTCAATAAGACCGGATCTCAATTTTTTTCCAGAATACCTTCCACATTTCACAAACATTTCATCGTAGCCATCAATTGTCGGAGTGCTCTTCAAAAGCCAAGCCCGTGAATCGAAGTCGAAAGCTCACCGAGGCGCAAAAAAATGGTTATTCTCCCATTCATCCATAGCTGATGCCGATGAAAAGCAAATTTCGCCGACCAGCGACAGGGGCGGCGAATCTTCATTCTCTTTCTCTCTTGATCCGCAAAAAATTCGAATCCGGCTTTATTTAGATATCTTGAAAAACAGTTGTCCGATGAAAAAATTAAAGTTTACGGATACGTGCGAAATCAGAATGTTATATAGGAGTGAACATAGACACGAACTATAAGTTTTCTCTCAACTGTTGCAAAACCGCAGCGGGGCAAGCGAGGACTTTGGGATGGGATCACCCGAAGTATGAATAATAATCACCGACAAATTGCGCGCGGTGACAAACAGCGCTGGCTTTGACACGAGAGGATACTATAGCTGTGCTCGTGGAAATAAACCGATCGCGGATGGATGACATCGCGTATATACGCACGTATATAGGGACAAAAGCTCGTAAATTCAAAACAACCGCAAAATAATCGATCCTCGCTATTTCGATGACACGTATTTCGAATATTTTTTAAATAACATTATCATGTCAGCCATTTTTTCGTAAATGTGTTTTTTACAGTTGTTCCATCTTCAAATGTAATACCATAAATTTAAGTTATTATTCGCTACTTTTTGAGCAAATGTTTTTCGAAATATTCCATTCGAAAATCCAAAATCCAGCAAACAGCCAACAACCGGAGCCAACGTAAATAAGTCCGCAGGAAATTTCCAATCGGCGGCGACTGTGGGGGGCCCCCG
The DNA here is from genome assembly GCA_900474315.1 of Torymus auratus. Taxonomy (NCBI): domain Eukaryota; kingdom Metazoa; phylum Arthropoda; class Insecta; order Hymenoptera; family Torymidae; genus Torymus; species Torymus auratus. The sequence continues at coordinate 20,562 of UXGD01002635.1, read as the reverse complement.
AAGAATCGCATGATTTCCCGATTGTTCGGCCTCGCAGTTACCGAACCACAGAGAGTGAGAGAGCGCGTGCCGCGTCTAAATAAACGCGCGCGTGCGAGAGCGAATATCGAATGGCGCGCGCGGCGCGTATACGTGATAAGTTTACCGCTGGAATACCTGCACTACATAAATTTTCCGCGCACTCTCCGGCCGCCGCCCTCTATACCCGCGCGCCGCGATAAATACAAACGGTGCTGGTGGGTACAGCGTATATACGCGCCGCTGCGGCGCCGGCAACTAAACAAACCACTCCCCCGCGCACGTGAACTTTACGCGTGGCAAACTAAATTATGGGAATTAAAAGCAACCGAGAGTGGCATTCTTTTGCTCTTATCCGCTTTTGTTCCGCACGTTAATGGAAAAGTCAAGTCGTCCAAGGTTAGAGAATTTCTTCAATTAATTATTGTGAAATGTGATTTTAACATCGATCAGAATAACCGAGAATGAACATTCGAAACAGGTTGAATGTCTTTACGCTTCGCGCGATCAGTTTGAATCTAGTCGCAGTAAATGGCAATTCATAACGGCGGAGTGGATACTGGACGAATTGGCGCAGCATTGATTGAAGATCGGCCCGTTGTCCGGAAATTACTGAACCGAGCGAGAGGTGGCTTAGTCAATCCGCCACTTGATCTGTGCAGCGGTAGCAGCAAGCCCATGCCTCACCGCTACCGGTAATGGTCAAGTTTGCTAGTTATCAAATAAAATCGAATGACCGTAACCGCATGCGGTGAGATTTCAGTTTACGGCGGCAGAGCAAAATTCCGATCGCTGTCGGCTAACCGTTATACCGAGCGTAGTTTCCGCGCATAAGAATAGTTTATGAGGTCGCTGAGTGCGTCATTTACCTTTGGAAATATTGAACGAATCAATGGTATTTTAAACTTCTGCATTTTGAAGCTGAAAATTGTCAAGAAAAGGTACACGCAGCGCTAATATTATTTGAGGAAATCGATGATAAACCAGGAAAAAAGCGATTGAACCGCAGTAACATTTAAATAGCGCGGCAATATTCGTTTATAACGACGAGGCCAGCGCAGCGCAAAATCCACAAGCTGGAATTTAATATTTTATCTCGCGGCGTTAAACGAATAGCATCTGCGGCTTAATTTCCGCGTCATTGCATTAATATCCAATAATCCGGGCGGCGGTAGAAGGGCGGCGGCGACGTGCCTTCGTCGCGGCAAGAAAAACGAATATAAGCGCGCAACTGCCCTCGTTTAATAATGAAAAAGCCTGGCGGCATGAGCGGACGAATTGTTTGGCAGCAGCGAATGAATTTTTGAAAATTTACCGTTACGCGAGAACAGGGAGAGCAATGAGCGGAGGGGGGGAGAGAAAGGTCCGGACGTAAATACCGCGAACGCCGTTCGTTATTTACCGCGGGTTGAACTAGCGCCCAGCCGCTGTAAATTCGCCCGGCCGCGCGAACGATTCGCCGCTGCTGCCGTGGGAGGAGAGCTTCGGAAAATACTCTCCTCTCCGTGGGGGAAAAAAGGGAGTAGCAGTTGTTCCGAAAAATATGTAGTGAGCTAGCGGGAGTGTGCAACGGCTCTGATAACTGATATAAATGTACCGCGCGTCCGAGGGCGGCGCTGCGTCGCTAAATTTTCCGAATTTACTGCTTTCTTTAAGACACTGACTCTGCTCTCGGAAGAAAATTCATTATTAACGGCGGAACGGACACCAAATAGAGACGTATGTTTGTTTCGCACGATAAATTTATTTGCTTATTAATCGAAATTGCACTCCCTTAAAAGTATGAGGATATTTAAAGAGACGCATTCTATAATGCTTTTTTAATTTTTTATAATGTATTGTTGCCGCGTGTTTAATCGCAAACTCAAGTCATCTTTACATTTAATTTGGTAAGTACTCGATCAACAAGGGTCGGGAATCCAAATGAGGGAGAGGATCGAAGAACGACAAGTCCGGGAAAAAGGAAGTACAAGTCGGCGCACACATATCTAGGACACCGATATACGGGATGACGTAACGCCAGGCGCTGGTCAATGTTTGCGCGCGGGGGAGGGAGTGGAGGGAAGATTCCAGCAGCAGCAGCGTCGGCTCGCAATTCGCGGCAGCGTCTAATTTCTCATGCAAACACCGTCTCATTTTGCTCGCGCCGCCTGACTCGGCAAACATCTGCGGGCAGAGGGCCGGGGGTGTAAAGCCGAGAGCTGCTGCCGACGTGACGCGCGCTAGCTCTCCCTCTCTCTCTCTCTGCTGAATATCGGACACGAGTGGAAAAAGTTGGCTCGAGCCGGACCGAAATTCGTTTAGAGCGCCTGCTCTCTTTCCTTCTCCTTCGAGGACTACTTTTTTTTTCTCCCTCGGATTCGCCCGAGGGCGCGCGGATCTTGTTTTCGAATTTCTGCTTTACTTGCGAATTAAAATCGAACTCTCTTCGGCGTTGCTCTGGCTAGTTTTAATTAGTTTTTATTTGTCGGAGCGTCGAGCGGATGCTTATTAATTTTCTCGTTTGTCTGAATGCCCGCGCGTTCGGTTGATCGAATACTTTGAGGGCATTCAGCGATAAAGTTAAATCAATTGACGCTGCTGCTGGCCAAACTTTATGGTATAATAACTCTGTTTTCTATAGCGCATGCAAATATTGGTGAAAGGGCGGGATAAATCTGATTCGCACAAAAAAACGGAATAACGCCGTTTTAAATTGAATAGTTCAATATTCAACTTACCCCCGCGATAAGTCATCAGATTGTAAAAGTGACGTAATAATTGGCACTTACCTGAAACAAAAAAGAAAATATAGTTAATAAATGCTGAGACATATAAGTATTTCTATAGTATTATTATTATTATTGTTTAAAGCATTTAATAAAATAATATAATTTGAAAACATATTTCAATAGTGATGTACGTCATGAAAAGATTCAATATGTTTGAACATTTTTGGAGATTTGTCGTGTATCATATAGCAATTTGTTAAAGTACTAGATTAACAAGAAAGCTCTCATTTATAAATATCCCATCCCAGAGGAACTGATTTTTCCGATCACTCAATATATTGAATGTAACTCTGCAAATATACAAGCTAAAGAGTTGGAAAATCCAGCGATTTATTTCCGAAGATTGAAAACCAACATATCACGTCAACACCATTTCACTCCTCGGCCCTTATACAACGGCCGTTATGTCAATGATGCAAAGCTATATACATACACGTAGCCGCACACCTTCGAGCAAAGACATATGGAATGTGTAACACAGATGCGAACCGGCGCGCTTCATTATCGAAACTCTTACGGAATTTCATTATGAGCGCGGCTCGATGTGTAGTCGCAGGGACTACAAAGCTGTACGCCAGAAATTCCTTCAGGGAGCCCTCAAAGGCCTCGGCGCGCCGCCTTCGACGCATTTACCTCGTGCAGCAGCGATCTCTCGCTCCGTCGGTCGTCTAAGGACGCGCGCATCAGCCTGCAGAGACACAGAGTCAATTTCGTCGTTCGGCCCAAGTACTATGCTTATCCTGCACACACCTATATGTGTGTGGCTATACAACACATCCGTCCTCGCGTTTACGAGCGAGATTCTGTGTGCGCGCGCGACCGCTGCTCGGCGTTTATAGAGTTGCAAAAATGTAATTAGTGAACTTTACTGCTCGCAGCTGCATGCCGATTAAATTAACTGTCTGCGAATTGTTGAAATTATATAAACATTAGCTACTGTTTATACGATTATTGTAAAGCAAGAATTTCCATTATTCTACATAAAACAATTTTCATCCTTTATATTATTGAAGCTCTCTTCATATGTAATGGATGTGAAGTACCCAACGTTGGAGTGCCACTAAATAAAACGAAAATTGAAGTAAAATCAATAATTTTATTTTATCTCACTGTACTTCAACCCTGCAAACGTCAGATACACATCACATGTATATGAAAAGCTAAAATACCGCAACTGAATAAATCTATTTGCAAGAATAATAAAATGCATAAGCTTGCTTTTACAAAAGTAGTGAACATTGATTGTTTAGCACATTTATTGGCAATTATAATGCTATACGCTGACTGGGATGATTCTTATGGTGTAGTATAAGACGCACTAAACGCGGGCCCTAACCGCTCATAAGCAAACGCAGCTTCCGCATACGCAGCGTACGTCTTAAGCCCGTATATATGCGCGTGCGTGCATCTGCAAACAGCAGCCTAAGTAGCTGCGCGTGCACTCGCACACAATCGCGGGTTACGTTTGCAGGAGAGGGATGGAGCGACAAACATACACAGGCGTACATATATACGTATAAGGGAGCTTTCAGCCCGGGTCCCCGTCTCTCTCTCTCTCTCGCTCACTCATTGACTTGCTCAGCTCAGTAAATTAGTCCCGCCGCATACGGCTCAAAGACCAATTAATGCGGCTTATGCGGTTGTCACTTAAATCTTGATGAAACGACGCGTGTGCGCGGGCATATACGCGACTGAGAGCGCCCGCGTGACGGGAACACCTGTGCGGGCTTATTTACATGATGAATTGACATAAGAGTCGACGCCATAATGGAGCTGAGTGTAGTAGGGAGAAAAGTTTGCGGGTGTCAGTTGCATGATTAATGCGACCGCTATTATCATGCTCTGCGTCTTTTTCACTATGTTTATTGTTATTTTAATAATTGATTTTACAAAATTGTGCGATTCAAAGTATTTGTAAATCTAAATTTATTTTTGCAGCATACTTTTTCCTAACGAAAACATTTTTATTAAATTTTTTTTTCTGTACTCTTTCCAAAAAAGAATTCCCTCAAACATTTCATTTTATCTTCGTTTTTTTTTTCTTTTTTTTTCAAATAGAAATATTGTACAGCAACCGATACATGAAATTTCTTTTCGATTCAGTGGGCATAAAGTGAGACTTTACGCATTCTGCAAATTTTAAAAATACCTTTTACGTCCCCTGTATCGAAAAATATTGTTCGATGCACGTGCGAAAGATGATTCTAGACTTTCGCACTTGTATCGAAAACTACTATTTCAATAAAGAGAATTCCGACGTTTCTAGAATGTAGTGTTGGCAAATGTATAATACTCCTCCTATACTACCGCAAACAACTATATTATAGCAAACTAACAATAAGCTGATTAATTAACGTTTTCGTTTTAGTAATGGCGCCGCGTTACTCTGCAGCATAACTGTTGGCGGAATCTTCGTAATAGGATTACACAATAGTTGCGCCCAGCTAGTTCACGAGACATTACCGTACCTCGAAAAAGACCGCAAAACGCGGCGAAACGACGTTTAATTGCGAAATTTACATCACCTCGCCGACTTCGCCCCTAAACAATTTCACATTCATTGGTGCAATCACTTCGACGTAATCAGAGAGCAACCGGTCGACAAGATTAATGCCTGGACAAGGGTGAATACATCCGTTGGCCGCGCGTGAGGACCAACAATAATATTGTGAAGTGGGCGCGTGCAAGTCTAAAGTGCCAGCTTTCGAAACCAATAGAAATTGCTACCCCATACGCGAAGCTGCTAGCTCGCAATGCTCCAAACTTCGCTATTCAACAAGTCTCGCGACGTAGCATTTAATTTATGGAAATTGAAGTCTTTGACTATGAGTTGGAATTTCCGGGTAGATGTTTAATGGCTATATGCGCAGTGAAGAAAAGGTGCAACAGATAACGTGAAACAGAAATTGAATTTAATAGTTACCCGGATAACTTTCATGAGTTAACAATATTTAGTGAACAAAGGAATGCACTTTTAATGTAAACGAAAATGCGACTTATACGCTGTGAAAGAGGAAAAATACCAAAGTTCATTTTGCCCGCCACACAAAAGCTCGTAAATCAAGCTTTTATAAGCACCGCGAATCTCAAGAAGTTTAGTAATCATAAGTTTGCCCGAGATCTTACAAGAAGTTATTCACCGATCCGCACGGAGCAATCTAAGTCGTGCCGTTATTGCTATTATATTATCGGTTTGGAGTTGATGTTATGAATTACGTTCTTGATAGAATTAGTTTGCAGTCTCGTATGGAGTTACACTACTGCTTCTAGTTTAAAGTCTGCAACTATATTCAAGAACATTTTCAAATGATAAACGAATTATCATACAGTTTTAGTAGAATCAAAATGGAATAACAAAAAACCAAACTTCTCCAGTTTAAAAATAAAAAGGAAAAGTGATAAAACACCGTAGTGCGGAAGCAACGAGAATCACATTCGCCCTTTTTGCGAAACGATATACTAACGCGTTATTAAACACTTTGCGCGAGCGGCAAAATGAATAATTCTAATTATAACGCGATTAATTAAAAGTTCGCTGACGAGGAAAAAGTTTCCGTCCAACTTTTTTACTGCGCACACGGAGCGAGATGGATTCCCTTCGTAACGATTTTTTACTAATATCCTTCACAGAATACATACACAAGAAAACGCGAGGACTAAAAGTGCAAATACATTTTTACTTTGAAAGTTGGATCCTTCTAAAGTTTCATTAAAGCGAGCACGAACTGTCACGACGACGCAATGTCAAACCAACTATCGGGCGCGCAACTATGGCGCAATATAACGACCCATGAAACACGGCGCGTGGCTGGAATTATGACAATTCGCACGCCCGCACGACCGAGGACGCAAATCCATTCCAGCCGCGCAGTCCTGCGCGTGATATAACCTGCAAGAAAGAAAAGGGCGGAAAAGAGAAGGCGTATACTCGCTCTCGACGAATTAAAGTTTTTCCATGAATAGCAAGGTGTCCGCGGGAAAAGTCGGCCCTGATTTTTGCTTCAGCGACTACTACATACACAGCCAGCTGCTACCGTCAAGAGAGATATCCCAGCGGGGACACGACGGCGTTACCTCGTAAAACTTGCAACGGTCTCATTCGCGACACGTCGTCGCAAATTGGAGGCGGCGCTGTGGCGAATCGCTCGATATGCAAAGAGCCCCGGAGACAACCGAGATGAGCGAGAGAATAGCTCGCCGATGGGATACAACCCTAGAGAACGCGAGTCAGTGAGAGAGGGAAAACTCGAGGCTCTTCTTATTTGCATTTGAAAAAACGATCGTTAGACGCGCCGCGAATAAAAGCGGCAGTACCGGAAAAGCGTGATTCGTGCGAACCCCCAGGAGGGGATACCGGCGGCCGATCGTGGTGGGCTTCTTTTGTCGCGGGCGCAATCCCCGGGCCCCGGGATATTTACATTTTACCGAGGAGACAAGTTGTTTGATTTTAATAAATGGGAGAGCGTGCGGCCGGGGAATCGTCCCGCAAAATCGAACGATTACTTCCGACTGATTGCGTCATTACTTTTTCCGTCCTTCCTCTCTCTCTCTCTCTCTGATTTCCTATTCATGTCTACTTGGAGTTGAGGTTGGAGGCTCTTTTTGCGCGCGCTTGCATAGAGCGAAAAATTGCTCGCATGTTTACTTTAGCTGTATTGTATATATTTTTAACTTTCGACGCGCAATGATGAAAATGTCAATATATGCGGTTACGAATTTTAAGATTATTAAAAAAAAGTGTGAAAAATATATTATTTACACAAACTTTTATTTAAACATTGAAAATACCTTTTGAAAATTTAATTTCAATGTTTGTTTATTATTCCAACAATCTTTTTTAACGGTATTGAAAATCCAACAAATATTTAGAGTTACGGTTATTGACATATTTTGTATCCGTCCTACTTTTTAATAAAAAACTATGTATTTTAATCTTGGAATTATCCTTATATTTTCTATACAATAAAAATTTTAAAGCTTCTAAGCCAGGCAAACAGTTTAAGGATTAAAAGTTAGTATCATCATATACGAGCAGTATAAAAAGAAAGAGTTTTCAACAGTTATATAACTTTACGGGCGCTTTTGGTGTGTCCATATGTAACTAGGTAACAACTTTTGAAAAAATACGCGGGTACAAAAGCATTCGAGTAATTTTATTTCGAATGACTGTGGGTGTTGGCAAAAAGTTGGCCGGTCCAAGTTAGTTGCCAACTTGTTTCACCAGAAATTCTATTTATCAAACGAATTAATAAAACGGAAATTTCAAGTATCATTTCGAATGCATTAATACACGTGCAAGCGGCGATATACAGGTTTCGAGAGAGAATTGCCGTGGGCGCGTAGCTAACGAAATTTTGTTTACTGTGCGAATGCGTGCTTTACAGCGTATTAAACGCATCGATGCGAATTGCTGCTAGTCGTGCGTAATTCGAGAATTCCGACTGTTGCCGGCCAGTTGGTTCTACTCTTTCTATCAACTTTTTATGATATCGACATTTGTATTGCGAAAAAGCTGCAAGTTTGAATTCATATTGTGAAAAGAAGTAAAACTATAAGTTGTCCGGTATCCGAACAGTCAACGTCAAATTCTATATTGAAACAAAAACATTCGCTATTAATAGTAGAATTAAATGTAATACGTCGTGTTCAGTTATGAACTCTAAAGCTTTATTTCTTCGAAAATGACGTTTGTGACGGTCTCCGTTACGTTTTTGCTGGTTGAATCAATACTTAAAATTGTGTAGAACTATTTGTAAGCAAAATACCGAACGATATTAAGTCCAATATAAGATTCATCAGGAATTCCTACAATATTTACATTAAAACTTGATGATTCTTTTCATGAATTTCTCTTTCGTGATATTCCAATAAGAGAGCTAATTATGAGCGAACAGAGTAAAAAAAATTGTGCGATTCAGGGTCTACTAATAGAAAAAGAAAAAAAAGAAAGCTGGAACGTTAATGAAGCTTTTCCAGGCCATTACCTAGAAATGGTCTACGTACGTTCTATGGTCTATGCGCGAAGAAACCACTGCCAACGATCATTTTGCGGAATTTCACATCGAGATACCGTAGAAAACGAAGAGGGCAACGAAGAGAGCTACATTTAAAAGCAAACCCGTCATTTTTGCTACCCTATTAACTCCTTTAAGAGCTCCACACTCTCTCCTCCTCGTAGGTTTTCGTAACGTGGGCGCGCACCGGTTACCCGTGGCAACCTTCCGTGTTCCGAGCATTATACCGGTGGTATCGTTAAGGAATATAGTAAGAATTTATACAGTGTATACACTGCTTGTTACACGTTCTCCGAGCCTGAAGTTTGATTATACTTAGCAAACCTCGGCAAGATGGAAACTTCTATAATTATACTCGCGTAATTGAAAAAAAAAAATTCAAGTTGAATTAATGAAGAAAATTATTTTGGTTTAATGAAGTTACCGGTTGTTTCTTGATTAGTGATTATGTGAATGAAATTAAGATTTATTTGTATTTTATAAATAAAGGAGGACCTATATTTTCTCTTCTTATTATTCTATTGCGCTAAAATCGTTTACATCATCCGTATTCTAAATATTTATGCAAACTTCCAATTTTTCAAAACCAATGAAATTTCTGGATTTTCTATTGTTGATAAAATTGTAAAGAACAGTTAAAATATCAAATATATTAATATAACTAGAGACCTCAATAAAGATTTCACAGTTTCTTAACCTAATCAATAACATTTTTCAGACGAGATTGTACAAAAACTGTGAACGGATCATCTAGGAGGTCACATGAATGCAGTTACACAAGTTTGTAAGAGTCAACAAATTTGAAAACTCTTCAGACGCTGGTGTTTTCATATGTACTTACATAAATTTTGTGTAAAAAAATTATATCATTGCTGTAAGGAAAAATCAAAAGGTCAGTAGGTATAGCCAATAATCACGTTAAAGAATCTCTGAAGTGTAACTAGACGTGTAGGAGCAACATACAGAGTTCTTATCCATATATTAGTTAAAAATGTCCATCAATTACACAGGCGGCAAAGGTTGTTGCCTTTCTACTAGAACGGCGCAAATCAACATTATAACACATCTCATCTCAAATTAATAGAAGCTCTCTCCGAGCTCATTGACACGTCGTTTGATTATTTGATGAAATTTCGCATTTCGTGCTGCCACGAAGGTGCAGCCAGTGATATGTCCGCCAGGCCTAGGCAATTTATAATTACTTTATCGCCGATATTGCGCTGCTCTACATGCTAGACTCCTATATTCGCCCGAATCGAGAAGTGATTACCGATTGTAAAGTGCGAGCCTCGCCTGACGAGTTAATCCCGGCGAAATAGAAACCGGCGCACGTGCTGCGACATAACGACGTTGCCGCACAAAGTTCGACCCGATGCGCTGCGAACGCACACAGATTGCATAATTCTGAGCAGGCGAGATAAAGTGCGGTTTGTGTATGTATGAGGAACTGTGTGCATAGGTGAGAGACAGGATGTGAGTGTGTGTGTGGCTCGAAAAGACAGTTGGAGCTTAGCAGTAAAGGCAAGTGAGCTTGCGCTTCAATTTCAACTTTGGAGAGAGCTTTGGGAGACATGTAAAAGCAGCTAGTATTTTTGAAGTTGTTGTGAGAGTTGAGAGGTTTAACAGTTCTTTGAATAGTTATTAACGAAATTCTTAGTATTGAAAGTCTTTTGCTGAATGTCGTTAGGAGTTTTTCATGTTTCATACTTCACAAAGAAGCAAGACGAATATTAATGAGATTCACTACTGAGAATGCACTTACATTAGTTTTGTCAAAATCAAGAAGATTCCTTCTTCATTTACTTATTCACACATGTATTATCACCGGACTTTCTAGAACTCGAGAAATATGTTCGGTACAATTTTAAAGAAATCGCCGGAAGTGTAGTTGAAAGCACTTCTAAAACACTTTAGGTACTCAGCAAAATTTATTCTAATTTCAAGCGTGTCGCCAATTATTAATTCGAAAATGAACGAACGGACTTTGGTCAGATTTAATACCACCTACCCTGAAACCAGCGGGCAAAAAGCGTGTTTATTCATATAGCAGATGAATACTTGGCGGCGGGACACTTAACGGCGTACGTATAATGCGGATTAAAATTGAATTCGCGTTAGTCCGAGCGTAAACGGGGCGCGCGGCAATAGTATGAAAGGTGCTCCGAAACACGAGGGCTTTATAAAATTCATTAAACGCTTTAAACAGTACGCCGCGGCCTGCTTTGATGCATTTTCACATTGGTCAGCGCGAGCAGACCTATTCAAGAGAGCTAGCGTGATTATTTTATTAGTGGAACGCTCGCTGATCTTTTAATCTTTTTTGTGTTTTTATACGCGAGATTGCGGCAAAAACATTCCTGAAACAACGTCCGTAGCTGCGGATGCCACGCTGAACGAGAAAACCCAAATTTTTTACGGGGATTAAAGGAATACTCTGACGAGATTAAGGCTACTGGAGAGAGAGAGTTACCACCAAAAACTGTCCGTTCTCAAAATAACGGCGTCGAGCTGGAAACTGTCCGATGTTATTTACTTTTATTGGTCAGAGTTAACGTTCAAGCAATTGTGAGGTTCGTATACAGTTTTTCAGCCATTTCGTAAAAGATTTTTACAATCAAATATATCGAATGTCCTTTTTTTCAACGGACCAAGTTAAGCATTAATCTATAAATGAAATGCAATAAAATCGTGAGTAATTTGTTTAAGGACACTCTTACATATTCCCTATTTTTTCACGAAATGACGTATGATTGCTTCATGTTTCATGAACTGTGCAGCGTTAGTACCAGGCGAATGCATAATCATTGACACCCTGGAGGATTCCCAATGCGTTACTGGGTTTAATGAGATATGTGCAAGAGCTGCCACGCTCCATCATCGCCTAATCTGACGTATTTGTGATTAATGTCCCAGAAGGAATTTTCAAAAGTAACATCTCTAATCAACAACAATTTTTACCGGTAACAACATATTTAACAAACAATAGAACACGAGATAAGGCTGAAGAATTTTTCGCTTCTCACAGCTTATTCTAATACCGTGAAAGGAAAAATAATCTGTCTTTTCAGATCATATACAAAAGTAGTATGTATATTCCCATGCATGAGGACAGTTTTTCAATCTTAAAGCTGATTTTCGGGTCAGGAAAAGTATGTCTCTTTCAAAGTCTACAGTATAATATCTAATTTGAATTTTCGTGGAAAAGGCTTATAGTCTGAAAAGAATAATATAAGAATAATGGTTTTATATAATATTCAATACTGAAGTCGATCTAAAATTCAACATTACAATAATGTTTATTCATTGTGAAACAATAATAAAACACGGGTTTGAAAATTCATTAATCTATACAATATGTTACAATATAGAAGTAGTATAATACAACATAAATTAAAAAGAACCGCTACTTTGAAACCCTGTTCCTTTTACAAAGAAAAATTTCACTTTCTACACAGCTAAAAAGCCTTCCCATCATTCGCAAATATTTTCACGGAAATTTAATTCCCTTCGAAATTTTCACAGTATTTCCAAACCGCGCTTCTCCAACTGACTCATGATGAACACATTCGGATTTCTGGGTCTGCAAGTAATTTATTGCCATTGGATCCCACCTTTCTGCAAGTAGGGAAAATTTGGATAATTAGTCATAATTAACGGCTTCGCTAACGAAGTTTATTAGCCCGGTGCAGTAGGCGAGCGCGCAGGCTATCGATTTTCCCCCAACACTAAAGAGCGCGTTTACGTCGGGACGACGTGAAGCCAACTTCATGGAATTTGCGCGTGATATAGAGGTATGGGAGACAGGCGAAGAGGAGAAAAACCGAGATCAACATCGGATGCGGCAAAAATAGAGAGCGCCGAAGGTACGACTGCTGTTACCTCTCGAGCTCAAATAATTAGTTGCAATTAGCGAGAGAGACTCTAATGAGGCTCATTTGCAGTGGATTCGCGTTTAACAATATTCTATTTAAGAGGGAAAAAAGGAGAACGGTTAGCAGTGCGCGCCCTACTGTCGACAGAGGATAAAGCTCTAAATAAGAGAGAGAGAGTCAAGAAACTTTAAAGACATAATAATTAAGTAAGCGCTGAATGCCAAAAGGAAAGTGAACAGAGCATGCCTTCTACTTTCAAAGGATCCTGTCTTTTATTTTGTGCTGAAAATGTATAGTTTTTAATTTACTTGATCGCACAATTATTTCAGATGAAATACTAATTATTATAGCTTATCAATATTGATTAAAATTTACCCTTGTTAAAAGACTGCTATATCAATTAAAATTTACCTCTGTTAATTGGCTATTCCAAAAATCTATGGATAATTAATAAACATTATCTCTTTGTATTGGCTGTCGAACAATACTCCACTGTATAAACCAGCCATTTTTATACGCCGAAAATTCCAAACCCTACACTGGAACATAACGAAAATTTTCGTCACGTCGCCGTGGCGAGCGTCGCGCATTAATTTACCTTTCATTCCGCCTCTTCTCCGGATCATAAGCCGCTCTCTGTACGCGGGCAGGAGGTCGAGGGCAGGAAGCGAAAGCTGCGCAATAAATTTTCACGGGAGGAACACGTAGGGAGGAACGAAGTGCGGCGCCGGCAGCCAGCTTCGTTCGCACTGTTTCCATCTCCCGCGCGTACTTGGCTCGCGGTAGCTCTATACGAATAATAACGAGGCCGCTGAAATTAATTAAGAGAATAATAGATACCTCGTTTGCAGATAGAACCGCGCCAATTCTCTCGCTTACAGCGTCAGCGCGCGCCAGAGACGACGACGTAGGAGGAGTACGGGCTAAAAACCCGGGCGGTAAGTGTATGCTTTATGTTTGTCCCCCTTGAAATATAATATTAAGCAGTGGCAGTGTACTAATGAAATAAGACAAATTAACGGAGAGTATGAAGAGCGTTACTCGCCCTCTTTAAATTAGATGTACATATTTATTGAAATTCTTTTTATAAATGCGCTTCTTTGATGTTATTACTCTATAATATATAGTAGTTCATTATACTAATAATATTAATTTGCAACATTCTTGTATCACGTCGTCTTGTATTTATTTAATTCTTCGATTTTTACAGTTTTGTTTTGACAGAGGCAGCTTAAGGCTAAAAGTCAATTCAATATTAATTTGCCCTTCCACATTTTTTAATCGCATTATTCCTGCGTACACTGAAGTGAATCTTTCATATACTTAGAGAACGTGGTTCGAAGTATATTTTATAATCCCAGTTCCCAAAACGTAATTATCTTTCTCAAAGTAATACGCGCAATACACCTAACTGATATAAACGGTAAACTAAATTTTCCCACCCCTGCAATCCCTTTGCTTTAGGTTGTTCCTTATTTGCTACAGCCAAGCTCACTATCCGCCTCCTGAAACAAGAGCAATTAACGTTTTGACGAAGAGTAGTACGTTGCAGATTATTCACATCCTCTCGTGGAATTGCCCTCTTCGCAGTTTGAATCTCTCCCAGTCTCTCATTACGCACCGCCACGTACTTGCAAATCTTCCGAGAATTTCCCGCAGCAGAGCGGCTGTCGGTGTACACGTTCCTGTTGCGCTCATAATGCTATGCCATCGCTAATACTTGGCGCAGATGCACACGCGGATAAACCGGTGGAAGAGATAGCGGAAAAGGCGAGAGCGGAAAGCGCACAAAGTGCTAAAGTGCTCGAGAGGGTCGCGTGCGCGTGCGTGCGTATCTGCCGCGCGCGGCGATATGGCGTATAGATATATGCCCTTCGCTCACTTTCAGCAAATCTTGATGCGCAGAGATTGGGCCGCGGCACATAGTCCGCTCATATAGCTCAGGCGTGAGAGAATTGCAGTCGTATATGCGCCGTATATAAGAGCGCGCGTGAGCGTGCACACCTTCGGTACAATTACGAGCTGTGCCCGGGCTCGCGTATACAGAGAGGAGCGGGAGAGCAAGCGTTAAGATATACGAGGGCGCGAGCGTGAATTTTTACGCAGTGAATCTTCACGTCGCCCGTGAAAGCCTACATTTCCCCTTTTACGAGAAAAAGAAAGATGGAATTTATGATAATCAGATTTTGCCCAAGGACCGACGTTGTCTTGTAATTTTAAGACCATATCTGCGCTCGATATTATAAAAAAACGTATGGACGAATTGGACATTTTTGTATAAATTAGTCGCAATCTATTTTTTCTTATTCGTTTTATCGTAACGTAGGGAAGAGCCTTACAAAGTCCTGTTCGGTGCGAAACGGAATTACAGCAGGTTCAACAATTAACAAATTAACTGCTTAAACAATTTTATTTCTCATTTTGAATTATGAGACAAAATACATATAGACGATTATGATTTGTTTAAATTTATTAAATTATTTCACATGATGTAAAATATCACTACAATGTGAGGACGAATCTTACTCTATTTACCGTGTTAATTGAGGTATTACGGTTTGTCATATATATAGCAAATACAATACAACGCGATCATTAGCACAAATTATCATATACCCCGCGCGACTACAACGTAAATAGGATCATAAATTATTACCATGCTATATTAATTATTAATAAATGTAATGCGACGACCTGCAGGCGCGAGCTCTTCGTCAAAAAATGACGAAAAATCTGTATAGCAGGCAGCGTGAGTCGTCACGAGCCGATTGTCCGCCGCCTCGACAACGGGAACATATATGTACAGCAGTGGTGAGCGTGATATTGAGGACGCGCGCTCTGTAACACGAAGTTTTCCGTAAACAACAGAGGCATCGCTCGCGTCGCGGGGCCGTAAATGCGCTGTAATCAACGCCATTGTTACATCTTTCACGGGACAGCGATATCCTTGGAAAATGCAACATTTCTCTCTCGCTCCATCCCGGGGCGCGGCATTCATTCGTTGCAAACTTTACCCCGTCTGTCCCATCCCCTTTCCCTCGCACTCTCCAATCTCGCGCTCACGCGTGCGCAAACAAGGGCCTCCCTTAATGAATGCACAATTGTCACGGCACTCGCGGGGCTGATATTTTCTCTCAACCGCGCGCGATCCTCGACGTATCGACAACCAGCGGGGAGGGGAAGCGCAGTGATTAGCATTTATCGCTCGCGAATCCCCAAACGCTGTGACTACCGACCGTCGGACTAAGGCACGGAAGAAAACTCTCTGCGTTACGTTCACTCGTGCTCTTTTCCTCTTTTTCTCTGCGCGGCTGCTCCCTCTCGCACGCGCGTGCGGCACTCCAATTAATTACGGCAGTCGATTGAACGAATGGCTCTAAACCGAGTTATTAAAACGAATAGGGTCGCGCCGCCGATGCCGCAGTTTGTTCTCCCTCGCGCGACGCGTTGCGCGCACTCGCTGGATTGGAACGCGCGCGCGCGTGACTCGAGCGATCGTTCGGATTTTTGTAGAACAATGTTATGGATGGCTGTGGGAATTTCCGTAGCTACGCTCTCGTGCGTTCTCGTTCTCACTATTGCTGCTCCTCGCTGCAGCCTCCCTCGAGAGCCTCGAATTCAATCACTCGCTGGGTTGACGAGCTTTTTTGTTCACGCCCCCGTAAGTTTGTTTATACTCAAATTTACCACGTCGCAGATTCACGCGAACTGTTCTCCGAACTGAACATTGTGCAAATATTGATGAATGTCCTTTGGAGGAAAATCTCGGTACACTGTGTAGTTCCAATATAGTGAAGAAAAGTGTTAAAAGCGGTAAATAAGTATTATATCATACTAAAAGCATATTTGAAATATTTTTGTGATTAAAGTATATACGTAAGCTTGCTAAAAACTAATTTCAATGATCGGGTGGCAATAAAAATTAAGTGAGCAGTTAAACGAAGAGCAAAAAAATATGAAGGCCTTTCGTCTCTAAATGGCATTAGTATTACGGGCACAATGGCCAGTAAAGTCATTATTCGATTGATCTAATTGTAACTTGCACTCTTCGCCCCCTTGTCCGCGGAAATAAAAATTTCCAAATCCTCTTTTTCTCCCTCTCTCCATCGTTTTGTTGAAACTCCAATCTGGCCTGTTCGAAATGTCGGATAATAGGTGTTTCCGCTTAGAAAGAAGAATAAAAACGGGAAAAAGGGAAAGGGGGCGCGGCGCGCGTTGCTGCTGCTGCTGGAAAAAAGCGAGTTGAAAGCTCGGAAAGAAAGGACGTCAGGCGACGGAGGTGGAAGAGAAAAGAAAAGAACGGCGAACAAGGTGGAATCATCGGGGAATCGCGGTCGTTAGTAGGATTATGTGAGACAATGGCTCCACAGCCGCGCTACTCCGTTCTCAATGCGCACCGCCGCGCACCGACAATCGGGCCTCTCCTCTCTCTCCCTCTCGTCGCCTAGCGAAGGTAATTCCTGGAAACGAAATAGCGAAGGGTAATTGAAAAAGGAATACGGGAGAGAGGGAGAGGAGGAGAAATGCCAGACGAAGAAAAAAGGAGAGAGCGCGAGAGACAGGGATGGGCTTTGAAAAACGTATATATAGACGTCGCACTGGCAGCCGCGGAATATAACCGCGCGGTCCAAAAGCCGGAGAAAAGCCGGGGACAAGGCGGGGTAGGGAGAGAGAGAAGTCCAATTTATCCTAATCATCGGCCTCCGCTGCTTGATTTCCACTGGGGGGTTGGTTATACAGCGGCCGTCGCCATCGTGTCGTCGCGTCAGCGGGAAACAAGCCGCCGAAGCGCCCGCGCGGCACAAAGACAGCCTCCTGCCTGAATTCGACTCCACGATTGGCAAGAATATTATGGGAACAAAACGGGAAAAAGAAAGCGATATACGAAAGGGAGATTTGCGTCGAGCAAAACGGAAGGGCATTTTACGGGCAAACGCCATTGTGCGTAATTTCTTAATTGATTAAAATCACGAGAATATAACGGGAGAGTGCGATATGTGATCTCTGCAGTATTAGTTTCTCGTTAGAATTCAATTCAATATTTATTTAGATAGCTGAGAATACGTAATAGAGCCGCAAGAAATATAAGACAATGGATTAATATTGATAACTTGACGATTGAAGGCAGCAGAACCATTTGAATTCTTTTCCTACCTTATTGAACAAATTATTGCTATCATTAATCGCTGACAATTGATAAATGACTTACTCAAGATCGAATTTGTAAACATAAAATATTTTTAAAGCCGCCATAGACCAATTGAATTTGAGGTTATTCGAAGATATTTGTTTCTAAAAGAATAAGTATAAACAAGAAATAATAAAATAAAGAATATTCCGAGTTCAACGCTATTTATAAGAGTTGAAAAGAATGAATATAGAAATATTCTTGCCACAAATTAGACAAATTTTAAAGAAGGATTTATTTTGTCTCTTAAAAATGATAAAAACAAACATGAATACCCGAAAGTTTTTTGAATTAAATTTGAGTAAATAATCAAATATTTTTTTGCCACCTTTACTTTTACGGATTCAAATGAAAGCTAAAAAGACGTTCAAAAATTTACTAAACCTAGTATCACGCGCTAAATCTCGGTCAACGTACAAGACTCAGCGAAGAATAAGTAGAACACTCGGCATACAGGTATACCATCCCAACGTAAGCTTTGTAGAACTCCGTCCTGATGTCGCATATTTTCTTACACGGTTATTTAATTTGTAGCGATTGCAGCAATAGATAAAACGACCAGAAAAAAGCGCGAACAAAAGTCTTCTACAAGCCCTAGCGTACAACGTTGCTTTGATCTCTTTTTGCTTTCACTTCTATGCAGCACCAGTGCATACGAGCATATGTACGTAGAGTAACGGTAAATGATATTTTCCAGTTTTTGGATCGTGAAAACGCTTTTTGCTTCCGCACAGAAAAAGCTTTAAACAGTGAAAAAAAAGTTTATATAATAAAATAATAAGAACACATTTTGTGATACTTTATGTCAAAATATACTATTTTTAAAAAATGTCCGTTTGGATGTATGTGCTAAAGTTTGTATCTCAAGAACTACTTGGCCGAGAAAGACATTAATGGCGTAATCTCTTCAGATGGCATGAGGCAAACCATTCCACCATCGATATCATTTGGAAACGATGTTGAAGAGACAGTTTCGTCACTTATTCGTCATCACCACAAGAATGACAGCAGTCATGCACACACAAGGTAAACGCACGTACCGACATTATGATAGCACCACTAAAGCGAGAGAGACAGTAAACCATAAAAAGTTGAGGGCGCGTATACGTGAAGGGGCTGATATAGCCGAAGATGTAGGACTATGTGATACATATATACTTTATATAAAAATATTTTTTAGGTATGTTTAATGGGATAAGAGACTTTATATTCCTGTTTAGAATTATATCAAATGAAATTCTTAAAAACAATATATAAACATAATGTCTATAACAACTTGAAAAATGACCTAATAAAAAAGTCAACACCCGTATTGATATTAATTATTAAAATTGAAAATAAATATAAAAAATCAAAAGATTAAGTTGGAGGAAGCTACATGCCAATGACTTGGCAGCAGTTTTTTTACGTAAACTACAAAGTAAGCTCTTTTTGACAACGAAACTTAAAAAACATTTCTCCCAGTAATCCAATCACACTCTGAAACTTGCGCAGGGATAAATTTTTCCAGCCACGAATTATCCAGGTCATATCTCTGCTCCATTTCTCGAAACTATGACGTAACCTAGAAAAGAAATCGGGAGACGTTATACCTTTTAGCGACCAGAGCGATAAACGTCGCTCCATGATAAACGAGTAATCATATTGAGGGCTCGCGCTTGTCAAGTGAAGACGCCAAGAGAAGGTGGTGCAAAGTGAATACATGCAACTTTTCCCCTCGAGAGAAAAAGAGCACTTTAAAGTGCTCCTCAGCCGGCCGAGAAAGGAATCATCGAACAAACCATTGTTTTCGCCCACTTGTCCGAGATGTCGATCTGAAAGTGTGAAAAGGTGCTCTTCTCTCCTACTAGCCACCCCCACTTGCCTCGACGATCGTTTCGTTCTTTACGGCTGTACCCTAAAAAGGGGCGCGCGGGAAAAGAGCGACGTGAAAATAAGGGGCACAACGAGGGAAGACTCGAAGCATGTAGTTGAAAGTAGCGGGAGGAGAGAGGGAAGAAGGGAAAAAGATAAAAATAATAGATTCAATCTATTCGACTTTGTCGAAGCCCGTCTTTGGCCTGTCCCGCTTACTCAAGAATTCGTGCTGGAATCGCCGCTTTGTGACTTTAGAGAGCCGACAATAATGATAAGCAACTTATGGGCCGATCTCGAGACAAAGGCGATTACGATGCATTTATAATGATCGAAAATTGTTTTCATAAATCCAATGTAACTTGTTTCAAAATAGAAAAAAGTGATCAGTATCTAGTATCAGAAGCATCTCGAAAACGATGGGATTCATACCTGATTTAGAATGCAGAAAAATATTATTGCAATTTTCCATATTATAGAACATTTGTAATGTTCCAATTTTTTATTAAAATATAGGATCTTGCTAAATGACAAATAGTCAAAACGAAAACTTCATAAAAACTTTGCCCAGACGTAATCTTTTTGCGCAGGTCGTATCACTTAAGGGGCTAGACACCTTTTTTCTGAAATAAAATAAGCCATATTTTAATACATAAATATAAACTAATTATACCCCACTTTTTACACATAAAAGGGGGTATAAATTACCTCAGCGTAGACCTTGGTGTGGACCTTTTATATGGTCCAGAACCATAGCCATCAATGAAGTAAGTTTTTCCACTATCCGTAAGCTTTCAAATTTTCCTGCGGATGGATTGACTCCAGTTTTGAACTAAATTACTCCA
>UXGD01002634.1:0-24824 GCA_900474315.1 Torymus auratus | reverse complement strand
AATATATAGGGTCAATGCACCAGTGAATGACTAGTCACCAGTATATGTATCCACTGAGTTGAAAACCATAAAACAAATTTTTTTTTCTTATTTTAAAGAGCGTAAACTTTATGATTTTCAGCAGTTCTTGTAGAATTTCATGTTCAACATAAAATATTATGTCTTAAATTGTAAATTTGGGGGTTGCATATTCTATGTTTTTTAATTCATTTTACATTTATTTATACATTTTTGGAAAAATAATAAATTGACCTTTATTAGAAAGTTTAAGTATCATGGAATCAATATTTTCTGCTTATTTTTATTTAATTAATCCATAAATATTAAAAATATCTATTTATAATCGGAAAAATCCTTAATTCAATTTAAAACTTGTTTGGTTGAAAAACCATCATTTGTTAAATAGGTACAGGAGATTAAACTATCCTAATAAAACTACTAAAAGATCAGCTGTTAGAAAAGGATTAAAAATGCACATAATTCATTTACTGACTTTGAATCATACACAAATAAAGATTTTTCAACGAATCAATTCATAAATTGAAGCTCTTATTTAAAAGCTTTACCTTATTTCGGTTAGATATATTTAGAAATTTTAGATATAAAGCTACATACGTTGCAGAATACATCCATTTCCCTTAGATTTTTCGAAAAATGCCCATATCTCTGTTAGTAAGTTCTATACAGAAAAACGCCAAGACTCGTATGCATTTATTTTGCAAATAAGAATTTTCTTAAGTTTCGTGAAAATTTAAGACCAGCATTCATGGTGCTCCTTTTATAAGTAGTGCAGTTATATATTTTTATACTTTTATAAACTTTTATATATTTATATTTTTTTTTTCATATTCACCACTATTCATATAAATAGATGTAAAAAAAAAGTTATTGGATTCTAATCGCAGTATATTCGAACTAACAATAAAGACAATTTCAAATAAAAAATTTTAAACTGTAATAGCTAAAAATACGAAAATGTCGGTAAGTGCGTAATTAAATACTAGTTTTAGTATTCTCTCATAATAAATGATTACAAAAGTATATGTTTACAAAATAATAAGCAAATTGAATTTCTCCATCGATTCAATGTGCAATAAACACAATGAAAGAAGATCCATTGACTTCGTTAACGAGAGCATACCTCATTTGGCACAGTATTCCTAATATGTCGACGCTACCCTCGCGAATGAGTTGCGTCATGCCGGTGGCGAGGGCGATGAAGCAGCCGGTCCTCCCGATGCCCGCGCTGCAGTGCACGATAATTGGCCCGGGCAACGTGTTAATTTCCGCGGCCATTCCGACCAGCGCGTCTGCCGTTTGCGGCACCGCGTGATCCGGCCACGAGTCGTACCTGATGCGTGGAATGGAAGAGATACAAGAGTTAATTTACTATTCGCTTTGGTAAGAACGTGATGTTAAACCGTTGGGTAGTATAGTTTGACGGTTTTGGGTTTAAGTTAAAACTAAATCCTTTTTTGTTTTTTAATAAGACTCATAATATGTTTGATATAAACATTAAATTATTATTACATAATACTGACAGAATATTAATGTTTCAAATTCTTTAAAATTTTATTTTCTGGATACTACAGCCTGTAACTTTAAGCAATCTATTTATAATTTTTCCACTTTTATAGTTTTTGAAAAATTTACCGCAAAACTTATATCTTCAATGTCTTCATTTTCAATGTCGGTAATTGATAGTAGTAATAAACATTGATGCTAAATAAAATATGATAAAGTTTTTTTTTTATATTTACAGATAAACATAAATATTTAAAAAATAGAAGATCTTGAACAACGATCTCCAGAACTCTCGCAATTTTCCGCCTATTCCAAATTAAACTACAATCCACACGAACCAAACGAATGGAATATCCACCAAGAAGTTAGCATTATTTTACTTTGATATATGTTCAATTGGATGAGGACGTAGCCTGGAGCTTATACTTCTACAAGGGAAAAAAATTGTATATCCTAATCCTAAAACCCTCAAACCACCTCAAACTTCTACCGCAATCCGTATTCATATCCTCCGAATTACCAGTAATGCTGTATGATTCGCCTCTCGTTGCCCAGTCGGACTTCGAGGTCGCGCACCGTATACCCGCCTCTCGTGTCCATCGTGTTCAGCACGACCGTGAATGGACCAGCCTGCAGTCGCGAGTTCAGCTCCAATGGGAAATAAGCCTCGCACTTTGTCTTTGCAGCCTCATGCAGTCTAGTCATCATGACGATTACCGGCGTGCGCTCCGCCCAGGCCATGCTCCAGAAATCCTGAATCGTGTGCGTCAACGGACCCTGTGTCGCTATGTAACGCGCGTCGTCGTCGTAGCCCTGTAGATTAGGAGAATAAGTAAAATGAGTACGTGTTGTTTTGATTGCGAGCTCGAGTGGTATACTCGAGGAAAGGCCACATTGACGTCAGATCGATCGTTACTGGCTCGTCGATAGGGGGGCGAGAGCCGAGGTTGCGCAAAGGAATCCCACGAGTAAGATTGAGATAAGGGTTCCAAAAAGTCGCTCTAAGCGTCCAATACGATTAGATAATAAGGAGGGGCTTGTAATTAAAGAGATAGCGGCTATCATATAGCTCGCCCCCATCGCGATCGTCAAGTTGATTTCTCTTTGTACATATACATATATACACTCACTCTAACGTAATTGGCGTTGATGTACGATATCAGTGGATCATCACTGCCTGGCAGTATGACCCTGGACCTGGGGTTGGGCAGTACTGTGCGGTACCTGTTCTTCACCCACGAGCCACATACGTCCACCTCCTCGGGGAAGTTGAGCGGTACCTCCCAGAATTCCTTGTGCAGTGACATCGGGTTCCCCACAGCTTTCCTCAGCTCTGCTCTCGTCAGTACATTCCTCGTGCTCAGTAGAAACTCCTCGTTGCTGCATTCGTGCGTCGGCGTGACTGGATGAGGTGGACTCTCGGGGGCTGGTGTCAGATCGATGGTCAAGCTAGCGCTGGAGCCACGGCGCTCGAGCAGACCCTTGGCGGCGCGACGCAGCGGATCGGGCTTGCGCTCGGGTGTCGCCAGGGCGGCTACATGCGGCGAGTACATCGAGCGCGTGCGACGATTGCCCTCGCGACGTGGCGAGCGTGCCTTCGCCAGTCGAGCTGCAGCTGCGCTGCTGCTGCTGCCACTGCAGCTTGGCACGAGGCTGCTCGCGGTTATTGTGAGGCTTGACGAGGTTGAGGTTGATGATACTGAAGTCGAAGTTGAAGTTGTAGTTTCCGATGCAGCAGTGGATTGGTGAGAGCTGATGCTGGTTGTGGTAGTGGTGATCGAGGGTGCCTCGACGACGCGCTCGATACAGGCCGTCGAGGCATGCGGCACCGGCTCTGCTACCCATCGCGTCTCCGTCTGAACCTTGACCTTCTCGAACTGCAAAAAATTAGAATTTTAGATTAGATCTATTTTTGAATTTCGAATTTTCGCGTGTCCTCATGGCTGATTATATTGTAGGTATCGGGTATGAGCGTTGTTTGTGTGCTCACGCGAGGCAAGTAGACATAACAAAAATCGTATTGTTCTAATTAAAAATGCTTATCTTTGTCAATTATCTAATCTATTAAGTTTTTATTGCTCCACTTATGAAATCGCTATTTTGTAATTGTACTTTGTTTTATAGCTATCGTTTTTGGCGTAATACGATCAACTTTTTTTAATTGCGGGTAGCTAGTTATTAATAATAACTGAGGTATATCACTGCCATTAAGCAATCATTCATTGATAGTCTTTTTAGTGTCTAGACTGATCGTATTTTTATTGTTATTATTGAGAAATGATTAACCTATTAACTTCATAACAAGCTGCTAAAATTTTTATTCCAATCCAAATGTATTCTCTGTGTGCTGAATTCACTAATCTTAATATAAAAATTTTGCCTTGAAGACTACTAGCCAGATATGCAAATTTGTAGAAGCAAAAAATGTATGCCTAAAAGAGTTAATGTTCAGGAAGTAAATTTTTTTTAGGATCTTAACATATATGTAAATATGCTACTTCTATCCAAAAATTAATGAGAATGAAAAATTAATTAATGCTAATTATTTATAAATTCTAAGAACTTAATTCTGGTGCTTTTAGCCATTTTTAAAATATCTGTTTTGCAATTCCGTGTAAACCCAACATTAACATCGATTAGCACAAGTGAACTACCTTAGTAATGATTTTCTCTGAAGCTTCTGTGGCTACTACCGCAGCTGCTGCTGTGGTGGTTGGCACCTCACTGACAGACTCTGTCACCCACTTAGCCTCGGTCAAGGCTTTTGCCTTGGTGGTTTTGTTAGCATCGTCAGGTGGACAGACTGTACCTTCCTCCACCAAACCTCGCCTGTCGCCCTCTTCCGCGTCCTTCTCACGCGACATTTGCTGTCGCAGCCATAACAGGATCTACAATCAAATTAAAAAACACTCGTCAGCTCTGATGTAAACACTCCAAAAGCCCAAAATCTCAGGCTTGTTTATTATGTAATCAATCATTATCAACTAATAAAATCACTGCGCAAACTCAAACAAGCTGACGTTAATAACACCACTGGAAGAAGCTGCTTGATTAGTGTGTTAAGTGAATTACCAGAAAAGCAAAGAGAATGGCACCGACAATGGCACAGAGAGCTACGAGTAGAGGCAGCTGCTGCTCCAGCCCTGCCGGAGTCGTGGCAGAGTTGAACTCCCGACTGGTATGGGCACTGAATTGCGCCACACGCAAATCCATTCCAGCATCGTCCAGTCCCGTTGTGGACCGCCAGAGTCTAAGCAGCCAAGAACAAGACAGATAAACCACACATTAACATCATCATCATCATCATAAGTAATCAAACACAAAGCTCACCCTAAACACACACACACACACACACACACAATGCTTTAAACTCACTTGTGACTCGAACTCGCTGACATTCCCTCAACGCTGAATTGGCCCGCCGCTGCACGCTTGCTCGAGCTGCTGGACCTTAGATGATGATGCTGCTGGTGCAGCAGCAGCTCGTCCAGGAGCGCTGAACTCGTATTCGCACTGCTACTGCCTGCTCTGGGCCGCCGTGCAGACGGGGCCCTCCAAGCATCCTCGTAGTACTCTTCCTCGTCCTCTGCTCTTGCTGCTTCTCCGCTTGTCCGGTAGATCAGCAGCGCGACTACGTCTCCTGCAAAGACGAAAACATCGTTAAGGCAGGCACTTAAAAAGCGATGACATCACTTGGAGCGGCCATCGCACCTCGAGTGAGAGTGAGAGAGGGATAGATATGTTACTCAACGCACGTGTGGCGGCTCACGTAGATATAGAAAAAAAAAACAAAAAGCGAGCAGAGACGGCGACAGGTGAGTGCAGTGTGTGTATTATTGTTATCGGGAACAGCAGGTATATAGCCTACTCTGTGTATCCTCCTTCCCCGCCCGAGCGAGAGAGCGCAACAGCGAGTCGTTTTGTGAATCGCCGCCGCCGTCGCGCGCTTATGAACGACAAGTGTATATAGGTATATAAGTGATACACTTCCATGCACTCATGCTTTAGCTATTATATCTATATATACACGCGCAACTTCAGGGCAGCACGTAGAGATTTTATCTCTGATCTCTATACTTATTAATATATCGTTCAGGAAAAAAGCACCGCCACCGCCATCAGTTATTCTGACTGCCTGGCGCTTCTAAATCCATCCCCGCACGAATATATTTAACGCGGGTAGGTATATAAAATGCTTTTAGGTATTATGCGTCTTAGCTATGACGACGTTGATGATAGGTGCGACCGTACGAGAGACAATCGACGCATGCTCTCGTAGCGGACGACCAGACCGGACTAAATATCTGTCTGTCTCTCCGTCTGATACGGTCTGCTGTCTCTCTCTCTCTCACTATATTGCTATATATACATCCACTTGTATATAAATATATATATCTACTATATATGTATAGTATGTTATACCGCGCACTTCCGCGTACGCGCAGATGGCACTGTTTTGACCCCTACATAGCTTTTCCGCGGACGACTGCAGATGGCGGGCAAAGGTTTGTTTTTATTCACGCGGGCGCGTTGCGTTAGCGTTATATATAGGGTACGCAGGTTAGGTGTGCTCTGTACAGAGGGCAGTGATAAAAGCGCGTGAACGGGCTCGTTGAATGTCGCTAGGCGATTGATAACGAGAGAGTGATTCAGGTAGGTGTTGAGGATCTATGAATGAAGCATCCGCAGACATCAGCCGGTTGGTGCACGCTCTGGGGAACAGGAGGGGTAAATTGAATAAGACATGTGGAGAGGTGGCAGTCTGGCAGTTAAAACGGGAAGGAAGTAGGTAAGTAGCTGCGGAAATCCGAAATCGTGGCAGAGGGGGGCGAGTGGCCGGAACAGGATCGGAAGTGGGTTTTATTTTAGACTCCCGCCGCGGGTGTCTGTCAGATGTAATTGAACGGTTTGTAATATAGCGGGGTTCTATTTTCAAGCGGGCGTTCCGAGATCTCTTTGTTTGACAATTGCGGTCTAAACTTTTATTTTATTTTTTCACTTATACTCAATACTTATATTTAAAATGAAAATTGTGGTTATTATAATTAAGAGGATGTCGGAGCCAATTATAGACTTCTGCATCGAATTTCAAATTATTTAAATTCATTTTTGACGAAAGAAATTAAAACTAGAAAAAAGAGCTTTAATTACTTTTTTTTTTAAATTAAAAAATATTGTTTCCTTCAAAAGTTATTGGGTGCATTCCGTTACTTATTGCTGCCAGCAGCTGATGGCCACTAACTTCTATCCTTGTCTAACACATTTGATTTGTATCGTTAGACAAGGACAGAAGTTATTGATTACTATGGCCAGCTACTGGCAGCAATAACGGAACGCACCTATTATAAAAAAATCTCCGAAAAGAAAACATTCTCCAAATCCACGATCCGTTACAACTCACCCGCATTTCAGAACACCCGTCGTCAAGGAAGAAAAAGAAACGAAGACTCGGATATAGCTAAGCAAAGCGGAACGCCTGTAATTTGTTTTCCCCAACGCGCAACAAAGAACCGCGGAAGTGTGAGTGCGAAGACGCGAGGGAGAGAATAGAGCGCATAGGTATAATACACACAACACCTTCGACTTCCGCCTCTCTCTCTCTCTCTCTCTCTCTCTCTCTCTCTCTCTCTCTCTCTCTCTCTTTCTTTCTTTCTTTCTTTCTTTCTCTCTTTCTAGTGAAATATCGTCGCGTTACGAAAAAACAATCTCGTTCGCACGGTTATTACACGAGAGCCAAGAATCATCGCGCGGGAATATCCTTTGTGTGACGTGTAAGTGTGTGAGTATGAGCTAAGGAATTTGCATTTTTTTAGAGCGGATAGATGATGGGTAGGTATGCGGGTGGCTTTGAGAGTTAATTGGATGTCTTCCGCTCGATTGTTTTGATGCGGAAGACCGGGGTTAATTAATTGGAGCTAATTTTTTCCTGGGATCGTAATGAACGCGAGTTTTTGGAAAACAGCTGGTTTACGCTTGTCGCCTTATGAAAAGTTTCGTCTTTTCCGTGTAAAAGCTGATGATTCATCCAACTTTTATTATTGCGTTGTATTTTATTACTTGATCATTTATAATAATGCGTGTTTTAAAATGAAAAATAAACTTTTTTTGTAGCACGATTTTCGCGTTTCTTTGACCTCTAAGGCGGAATTAAAGTGATCGTTTTTAGACCGGCGCGGTGGACAAAAAAAGTCGTAAGCAGGCGTTTTTCAACTTTTATCGGACACTCAAAATTTCGAAAATTTCTAGAACAATCATCGATAACAGTTACAAAACATGGTGAAATTATTTAAATTCACCCGTCAAAAATTTATTTTATTGTAGAAAAATATTAACTAAATAAAAATGAAAAATGCTCTATTTTATATAATTATATATATACTCCACGCTCGGTCTAAAAAAGCCCACTTTACGTCCTTGGCACACAATACTATCAAGTACCTAATAAATTTATTGCATGAAGAATTTCGAGATTTTTATTTTTATGTATATATCTTTCCGAACATAAAAAACTTTCGTTTGTATGTTATAATATAAGCCTTATTTTCTAAAGTACTAGATCTTTCGCCTCCCAAATATCTATCTAATCGTCTTCATTTTTTCATTGTCGCCTAAAATTTTCTCTCCATCCCGTGACATTTATCCGCTGTATGCTATATCACTAAAGTAAACCGGGCGAATGTGCATATTTTTCCGCCGTTAAGCGCACTTTTGTCCACTTTTCATTGGACGAATTTCTCCAAAAACGTATACTGCATATTACCTATCCTTTACAGACTATTATCTAACCATGGGCACGCGACAGCCCAGCGAGTGGCTGATCTCAGACGAGGAGGACGACGAGCCGGTACCCAACCTCATCCTGCAAGACTCGAGTTCGTCTGACGACGAAGACGAGCCGCAGGCGGCTGCAAGCGCTAAGCTCAACCCCGTGCTGGAGGTCCGGAACTACGTGGCGATGGAGGAGTACGTATCGTATCGACACGGTTTTTATCTCGAGTGTATATATCTATTATATAGACGGTTTTTCGATTGTTCGGCATGCAGTGTTGAGGACGGATGGTGGGAGAACCTCGTGGCAGAGGTGCCGAGAGAGTTGCAGTGCAAGGCCGGCAACTGTAAACTGGCGCCCAAGGGTCACAGACGACACGAGATCATCGGGTATGTATATTATGATATACCTGTACCTATATATGCGCGAAGTTAAAGTGATTATTGATACGGGATATGAGTAATTCTCCAAAATATTTACAGTACTGTAATGTATCTATGGTTGTAAGATATAATTAACTGCCTAAGTAAAGCGAATATTTATAAAATCCACTTTCAGTAACATTGTAAAAGACCTAAGCGTATAGACATTTCCTTCGCGTACTGGAGACAATTAGAAAAAAAACTGTGCCTATTATTAACAAAAATATGGAGTGCATTGTCCCCGCTACACTGCATTTTTATAAAAATTGAAATTTAATTCTATTTGGCCGTTATAAAAAAAAAAAAAATTTTTGTTTTAATAATTTTCGGAGTCGTAAATTGTTCGCCTTGAAAATAGGAACAATATAATATGACCTCGATCATAAGTGTGCCAATTATAGAAAATTAATTATGGTCTTCTAAAGGGCGTGATGTAGATGCGACCGTGGTCTAAAAAATCATCATTTTTTCGTGGCACACATATAAACAACGATACATAGATCTAATCTAAGTATTGCTCTTTTTCCTACACACACATATTTTTTAACTAATCCCCGGCGTTTCTATAACGAAATTCAGTTTTACCTAACAGTAACAAAAAAAACTATGTTTAAAAATGAGAAGAACCCCATTTTAATTGTTATTTAGTGTACCTAGAGCAGAAAAAAATAAATCTAAATGTAAACGTGCCTCAAAATTAAATTTAAAATTTTTTTTAAGTTAAAATTTAAAAGTTCCGGAAAAATACTCATATATATGCTTCTTAGGAGGTTTTACACGCTGGTGGAGCGAAGGGTGATCATTCAGTATCTGATCCACTACGACGAAATCTTCAATGGCAAGGGTCTGCGCGTCTGGGAGTACATGCACGCGAGAGGCGTAAGTATAATAATAACAAGCCACCGGTGTCTAGATGTGATATGATATGCATTGTTTAAACGATGGAAATCGTTGCAGTACTTGACGCACAGGCCGATCGAGTCGCTGAACAACCACTTCAAGCGTTACATACTCAGGGACATCAAGATGTTCAAGCTACCCCCCGACATCGAGGCGAAGTTCTTAGAGTTGAGGAATTAACGTATGTACGCAGGTGTTGCGTGAGTTTCTACATAATACGTGTGCGATAAGTTAATGCCTAAGTAACGATGATGCGTGAGATTTATTCATGCTTTTCTTTTTCTTTTTTTATACCGATGTATACAAGAATGTAATATAATATACAACGACGCTTATCTAAACGCTCACGGTGTAGAGAGATTACAATCGTCCCGTACCTAATGCCCGCGTTTTCCTCTATTTATAGAGATGACGTACACTCGAGGCGGAGGAGGATCCGACCTATATGTCTGTGTAAGTCCGAAATCTCGCTTAAGCCAGAGCTGTCCCACTTCCGCAAGTTTAATGGTAAAAAAGTCGATCGTTGTGTTCCTTTCTTGATCCAATACCGGCCACCGACGGTCGGTGATAAGCTTGGATATGGTGTCGCGGAGAGTAGAAAAATGAAAATTTCAAATATTCCGTAATGGTGGTTTAATGGTAGCGCCGTTTTTCCCGACCGGAGTTTCCTTGATCGATAGATTATAAAGGTAGTATAGTTATAAGATAGTATTGTTAGATAGATTATAAGGATAGTATTGTTATCGGTTACAGATCTCAATTATCACGAAAAATTATTTATTGATGAATTGTTACGAAAATCTCGACGACCTGTCACTTGTTCTTGACTTTCGGGATGAAATTCTAAACAACATTCCATTGTATATTTTTTGGATATATTCATTTATTTTTACGTTTACTGGTAGCATTACCCTACACTACAATATTACACATTTGAACATTTATTCTTTTATCAGATTTATTGTATCTATAAACCATTTATGATAGAATAATATAATATTAATTATTGCTTAGTAGTCCAATACATTTTTAAACTATGTTTAAGTTGTTTGATAGGGATGATCTTCCGCGAACTATTAGAAGTGTTATCGCACATACGATTCAATCTGACAATAGGTGAATGATGTCTATAATTCTGTGTGTAAGTTTCTTCTTCGAAAATGTGTGGGTCTCGTAGTGAGGGCCGTATATAGTATTGAGCGGTATAATATTGTCAAAAGAAAGCTAATCGGTGGATAGTTGATCAATTTGTTTAAGATTGTATTCAATAATAGATAGTCCTGATATAAATGCAGTTCCTGGATTAAAAGAATATTGTGTTTGCTATATAATGATGAGTAATCATGGTTTAGATAATTCATATAATACTTCAAAATCTATGTTGAATAGTTAACCCATAACAAAAGAATCGGTAGAACAAGAACGTTATATGTATATAGGTGTAAAATGCTTTTGTCATACAAGAAATCTGTATAATTACATACGTTTTATGAATCCTAGTTTTTTCGGTGCTTTATTTTGTCACATATCTCAGATGTTCAGCAAAAAATAAATGCTCAAAATGAGTAATACTCAAATCAGATATTTTTAATTACTCTTTGAAATCGTATTCCTCAGTCATTGAAATTAGTAACCGAAAAAAAACTCAAATCATCTACTACCGAGCTCGCGTTCCCGTCGCCTTCCTTCAGTTATACCGTTTCCCGCGGCCAAGCTACAAATTACGCGAACCTCGCGCATGAGAAACATACATCCTCTCCCCATTGACGCTGCGAAGACGCTTCCGTGAGATAAGCCGCTTGTTGTTTCTTTCTTCCTTTCTTTCTTCTTCTTCCGGCGAGGAGAAGGTTAATTTGCAGCCGAAAATTTGCACTCGTCAGGCAGTCTGTCATGCGCTAAATTTAGGCGCGAGCGGAAGGAAAAAATTGCAGCGCCATGCGCGGCGAAGAAGGAATATATGTGGAGCGCGCGCCGCGCAGAACCTGTGCACGTACGTTAGTCATGCGCGCTTTAATGTCTTAGATCATATTTTATAATTCCGCGTAACAATAACTTTCCTCCGCGAAACAAAAGAGAGGTAAAGAGAGAGATAGAAAAAAGGTGCCACGCGATTTAGTAACACAATTACCGCTGAAAATGTGTCTGCAAAGCAGTCTAAAACCCTTTCCCCATATCGTGTACTACTGATAAAAAGCTGCAACCAATGAGATTTTTTATAAAGCTCTAGATATACACATACTACATAACGCGAACATGCTGCCAAGCTATTATCTACGCTTTCGCGATACACATATTATCACATATGCACAAGAGAGAGGGAGAGCAAGAGAGAGAGAGAGAGAGAGAGAGAGAGAGAGAGTGAGAGAGAGACAGAGAGAGAAAGACTTACGTCGCTGGCATCCTCCGATCATCGGCAACATGAGAGAGTTAGAGAGAGAGAGAGAGATCGCTGTGACGGGCGATTTTGCCAAGGGCGAGCGAAAAGAGGAAACTATCAATCAGCGTCTACACACACGTACGTATAGACGAGCGCGCGCGTGCGGCTTTTTCGAGCGTCGTCACATGGCTATAATTGCTTTATATATATACGCGGTGCGTGTTAAGAGCGATCGTAAAGCGGTATGTAAGTATATATATATTTGTACAGGATACAAAGGCTCGTCGGCGAAATTCGATTTTCCCGCACGCGATGGTGATGTGATATATAGTGTGTCAATCCGCAGCCACGAAATCGCGTGCACCATGAAAATCAGAGTAGTTTTTCTTCTTCGCCGTATTTTATATGGGTCCCGTGGGAGACGGGATTATGGCGTATAGCTTGCGAGAATTTTTCTTTTATTTTGAGGTAACTATAAGATATATAAAAGCTTGATTTTTTTTTAATAATTGTTGGCCCCGTCGTTCTTTATAAACTTTTATTTTGCCTCTCTGAACCAATGTAAATTCACTTCAACCTTAAACAACAACAAAATTTTCGTAAACCCCTTGCACCCTGCGTATATATCACACCACACTAGGCGCTCTTGAACGCCGATGACACGCGAATATAAGAGCCTTTCACATATCTCGCGCGGTGGTCAGCGAATCAATAATGTCCCTATACGCCACAGCTCATTCATCCCCCAATTGCCTATAAGTAACTATATTATACTCCGAGAAATGAAGAAATTATTCGCGATCGAATACCGATGGTTATCAAACACAATTAATAACGACACTTACGCATTTATAATATAGCGCGCATATAAACACACGCACGATACACTTATATATGTTATGCCGCACGCACATCCGCGCACTACGCAGCGCGCGTCTACACTGAGAGAGAGAGAGAGAGAGCTTTCATTCACGACTCGCTCTCCCCTCTCTTGCGGGCCGCTTATACGCCTCCGCGAGAGCTTTTCGCTCGCCCACGCGTCCGATGCGGGAAGGGGGAGCGACGACGAGGCTTCGCCGTTCTTTGTGTCTCCCTCCCCCGGTGTGTTCTGTCTAGATACGACGCCCCCGAAATTTTTACACGACCGCACGCAGTGTGGGTGACGATGGGATGTTACACGGGTAAATATATAGATGATTTTGAGGTATAGGGTTGTGAGGTGGTGAATTTTATAGTGGATATAATTTGGTAAGTCCTGCGGCATATTGTAATGTTTTTTTTTTTTTTTTTGTTCCAGGTTTTGAGTGTGGTCGGGAGTTACGAAGAAAGCGTTGTAAATTTTTTTTTTCTCTTATAAGTACTCCTTTACTAATAATCGTAATTGAATGTAAACGTGCGGAATTCGGTCTTAATTGGGCCATCTTTGGAGGTGACTCTGAATCTATATGTACACCGCCGATCGATACGATCGAAAAATGTTGTCCTCGTAAGGCTTTCACGCTATAATAACATTTATGAATCGCCGATTGTCAATATACAAATCGTTATAGAATTACCAAAACCTTCTACGTTGAAAATTATAATAAGAAACTGTCCAAAATAAATACTACCTTATTGCTATATCACAACAACATTCCCTAACGACTATATACGAAAATGTTTCGGTAAAATCGAACACAAACACACAGAGGCATATACTTATATATACTTTTCAATATAATTTATTACCCGAACGGCTCTACGTGTCCCGAGAATATACGACACCCTTACATAAAACCAGAGTATATACTTTCCCAAATCTTTCCACTCGTCACGTGTGTGCACCGTATACACACGTCCTCTCTCTCTTTCTCTTTCTTCGCTCATCACCCGCGCAGCCCACGCGAAACTTTGTTCAGCAGCAACTTCCGGCGTAGGCCGGATCGATTGATTTCGCTTTTTCGGCCGACCGTCGCACTATGTGTGATGGAAGAATCCACGTTCATACGCGCGCTGGATTATTTCTCGGTAGTATATAGGTAATATATATACGCACATGGGCGCACTGACATCATCGATCTAATAAACCGCCGCTGCCGCTCGCTGTAATTAGTCACGTATAAAATAGTTTTAATTCGATTTACTACTTAGTCTTCTTTAAACTCGCGTCGTGATGATAATACGCGTGTTGCAAGGAAAAGTTGCCGCGTCACGGTTACCGTGTGTGATTATACATATATACGTTACAAGTGCGATACTTATATACTTAATTGTCTTTGGGAATCCGCGGGATGGAAAGTCAATGTTTATTGGATGATGTGGTGAGAGGGGAATGACGACGCATTAAGTCGTTTCATGGTGTACGTGACAGCTGATGAATGAGGAGCGGGCGCACGTGCGCGGATTCATTCATAAGGTTGCGCGTATTTTGATTGGTCGCGCGAGGTATAGATAGATAAGCGATGAGTCGTCGGTAGCGCGGCGTTGATCCGGTTACGAGAGAGTATATATGTAAGCGTGGGAAATGCATGGCTTTATTACTTGTTCGTTTGGTTGCGGTAATAATAGCAGACCTGATAGCGTAAATTGCAAATTATTGTTTAATTGTAGAAATTCCGTCATAACAGTTTTTTTTTTCCATTTGATTATCAACACGGTATCATGTCTTACATGGAAGCTTATTCCACAACGAAATACACTCCACATAAACTATATCCAAATCAATTGAAATTTTTTCATAAACTCGTTTTGTTCACACAGTATTCTAATGTACAACTATTCTAACGGTGCAAATTCACCTCATATCGATTTGCGAATAAATTTAATTGTTTTTGCACCAACAATACTTTATACAATCTTGCGTTCTTTAATTAAAAAGTGCGCCCAAAAATATAGACCTCAAGCAAAAATTTCAAAGGAATTTTCGACCCGCTCCTTCAACGCCACAGACACATCGCATGCAGTTTACTCCATCATAGCAGCGTGCACGCGCCAGCTCGTTTAATTTTAAATTTTCATCGATCACGTCGGCAATATCCGTGCAGACCATACACACGCCTCTATTAAAATTCCATCACCGAACGGCCCAAACTGAGATCTTACCGCACTCAAATATCTAACGGGACGCCATGACACAGAATATACCTATAAGTTCATTCATAATAAATTGCCAAAGCTTATCATTACTATTAAATCGCTGTATTGCGAAAAACAAGCTCCACACCCGTCTGTTCTTAATTTTAGACCCTTCGGAACATTGAGAAGATCCGCCAGGCACGCGCGAACGTTTACCCAAACACACACACGCACACACGTGCCACACGTGTGCTCGCCGTCGTAACGTATATAAATATACCCGCACGTGCAAGGCCGGCCGAGAGAGAGAGAGAGGGACGTGAATGAACGCCGTTGATTCATGCGGCGTAAGTCGTGGTAGCGTGCGTGATGAGGTTACTTATTATATATAGTTATATGTATATACATTTTTGGGAGTGAGGTTCGAAGGTTAGCGGCGTTGGGGATTTTTTCAAGTTTTCGCGGGGGCTGAATTAGCCGTAGCGTATGAGAGCTTGAGTTTCATTGCATGTCGGCGAGGTATAGGTGTTTCATTGGGAGCAGGAGACGTTGAGCAGTTTTTTATTTATAAAGTGAGCTTTGATGCGTTTGTTGGTGGGCGTGCGGGAATGCGTACGCAAAGTATAGGTGATTCGCGTACGAGCTTGTTTGTCGGTGGAAATGATTTAATTTTCTCCTCCACTGAGAAATGGATTTTTTTCTATCATCGTACGCGCAAAGTTCAATTTCGGACACCCAAATGCGTTCGCATCAAACTGCTTCATTCGTAAATTCTCCCTCAGGAGAAATTTTTTTTCGAAAAATTTTGTTTTTATTCAAAAACACAAACAAAAAAAAATATAAAATTATTACACATAACTTATTCTGTTTATGTTTATTAGTATGTCGAACAACTCGAAAAGGCTCATCTACTTTCTGTGCGTAAAAAGAGCCGATCTTGCATTTATTAAAAAAAACTACGATATGTAACAGGGGGAGAATTGCTTTTTCTCCCCTTGTTGCACAATGTACTATTTTATATTTAAAGACTTCAAACCTTTAGTAATTCGTTTTTTAAAAAGTCCTCTTCCAATTTTAGCAGAATTAATCGACTTTGCTATAATGAAAAGTTCTTAGAAACTACTACTTTTCGTAAGTTAATAAGTAGCTTATAAACGCAATTCACAGTTAATAAACTGTTTCATAAGTTTTATAAATAAGAATGATTTATTTATAAAGTAATAAAATTAGCATATTTTAAACTCTTTTTTAATATTTTACACGAAACCACTAATAGGGACAAGTTTTAAGACTAAATAATATTATGTTGATTGACTAAATGAAAAAGATGACAATACTATGTAATATTAAATATTACAATGTATGGGCCATATGTGGCTACGGCGCCTCAGCCGAATATGGGCCATAGTTTTGCCACCTACTTATGTGTCCCACACTTCGAGAAAAAAAAAATGGGACTAATGTGGACATGATATGGGAAACAGTAGGACTAATATTCGGCTTAGAGTGCCCGGTATATTGCCAATATATTGCCCATACTGTTGTAAATATATGAGCCACAAAATCATTTGTGGGCGGGTTAAATGGTGCAAAATGAGTATTTCAAATGGCACATTGATGGAGGCACACACTTAGCGACATGAACACAGATACATTTGGCGGTAGACGAAAGGGCACACAATTACAGGCATGATTATTCTACTTTAAAAAGAAAGGTTTAACCTATTGATTAATATATTGAGTTAGTAGTAGAAAAATTGCATCGTTTAGTATTTTGCGTGTGATTAAAGATTACTTTAATGGCATACTCATAAGGGCTCATATCATAATGTAAAGTTGCATCGTTTCTTTCTTAGCTCTAGCTAACCAAAACATACAAGAGTATAATTTTTGATAATATAATTTATGATGTTAGTATACATCAGAAAACGATTTGTATTTTTAGCTATTTATTTGTAAGTTTTTGACAACTGACTCTCTACTTTCCTTTCTTATGAAGCAATACAGGTAATAATTTTTACCTCTAATAGATCTTACATTGTAAAATTACTGCATTGTAACTTTTCTGTTTAAATAAATATCAAATATCAAAATAATATATACTGATACCATCATTTTATATAATTCTATAGCTCTATATGATTTTTTCGTAGATACTTTACACTCTCCTACCAAACCATTCAGCATCAGATATGGCAATCGACCTGTGCAGTAATCAATGAAAATTCCGTATCATTCATAAGTACACCGCACTGTTTATTTTTAAAACGACCGCGCAGCGCCGATAATTAATAGTTTATTGTTGGATTGTCTAATTTTAGGGCTCGATATCGACCCCGTATAACACATACACACACGCGCGCGCGCCTTGCCGAAAAATTATGGTTTTCTCATTATATATCTATTTATATCGCGTCCTTTTTCGCATTCTACTCATACATTATACGTAAGGTCTGCCATCAACAATAACTTTCAATATATATATAAATAATACTATTTCCGCTACTATTTTTATTAACGCACGCTCGCGCTTTTTATCGCCCTATAAAGGATTATTTACTTTAAACTACACGCATATATGTGTTCGTTCTCCACGGTAAATTTTTTTTTTCACATCGCGAGAAGGCACCGGTCCGTGGTATACGGGGGTATTAAAAAAAATTTGCAAATAGATCGAGTACGGCTATAAAAATACACGTGTGATGCGTGTACCTATATATGTGTATAATAGATATATAAAAAAAAGAGATTTATCGGTATCGAATCCATCTCTCGACCACTCCCACGCACGTTATACATATCTATGTACGTGCACTCTCTCGCGTGAGCGCGTTTAATGAAAATATTTATATTATCATCGACCTTTATAATTATCCGGTGTTATTTATAGCCCCCGCCTCCTTGTACTGTAACGCGCGCGCAGATTAGCCGGTCGTAGGTGTACGTATAATATACGTACTACACGCTCTTAAAAATACGTTTTTCATCTTTGTCGTATAAAATCTATGATTTGATTAGGGACGATTACGTCAAAATAGCTCTGCTTTTTTCCTTGTTCTTCGTCGTGTTTTTGCAATTAACGGGCTATTTATATACAAGTACTTATAATGCTAAAGCAGCACATGCGGGTAAAGGGGTTGTAACGCTTAATGGCTTTGCGATAGCGATATTTTAAAGACGCTTTGATATGTGGAATCGCACAAGAAAAAGCTTTTTAATAAAGAGTAAGTATGCTGTCTTGTTCTCTCATTCTCTCATTCTCTCTCTCCTGTTCTCTCTCTCTCTCTCTCTCTCTCTCTCACACACACACACACACACACACTTTTTCTCTCACAAATAGTCAAATAATCACTACAGTTTTTACAAAGACTAGCAAAATCTAAACGCGCTGCGCGTGTACTATTTTGTTTTTGAGGTTATGAATATATAATTTTTCATTTTGATTTCATTTTAATTGATTTAAATGATAAGATAATCAGATAATTTTTCAAAATATGAACAAATTAATCTTTTTATTCTAATTTAATTTAATTATTTAGTTTGAAATAGTTAAGAGTAAAAATTCAATTTACAAAATTCAAATGTAGCGGAAAGTAGCGACGATTTTCGTGCCTATTTCTTCCAGACCAATAGCAATCAATCTTTAAATGCTTCAAAACATCCGGTCATCGTTTTTATAAGAGAGGAGAATTACAGGATACCAGGTAAGGAAATTCACAAAAAATTTACACTTTTGGCAGCCTCAAAAATGGTGAATTTTTTTTTTAAGGTACACCTCCCTGATGCGTTTTTTTCTTCTTTCTTATATCACAAAATATAAAAGAAAAATTTTGTTTAAAAACGTCTTTGTGACACAATTTTTTAAAAGTTGAAATTTTTAAAGAAAATGGCAAAGAACCCTCTTTTCATACTTCAGACATTTAGCCCAGAAATGTCCTACTGAAATTAAAACTAGAAAAAAGAGCTTTTGATTCACTTTTTTGGAAATTAAAAGAATTGTTTCATTTAAAAGTTATAAGAGTTTGAAGTTGAGCGCCGTAAAGGCATAAAAATACTCTCTAAATCGGGGCTGCGGATTCCTGCGATTTGTGCATTTTTATACCTTTTTGACACTCGACTTTAAACTCTTATAACATTTAAGGAAAACCCCATTTTTAATTTTCAAACGGTAAATGAAAGTGCTTTTTTTCTAGTTTCAATTTCTTTTTTGAATCTTACTGTAGAACATTTCTGCACTAAATGGGTGACTAAGTTTTTTTTACCATTTTCATAAAAAATTTCAACGTTAAAAAAGAGTCACAAAGATGTTTTCAATTCTACACGATTTTTCTCGTACACTTTTAGATGTACGAAAGAAGAAAACCGCTACAAACTGTTTTCTCAAAAAAACAGTTAAATTAAATCAAATTATTTTATTTTAATGTACTAGTCTCCTCTAAACGCGCTTCTGGCGCCGTAATTTTTAGCAATACTTTGCACCATTTTTGTTTTTGTAACCTAGCAACCTATTACTCCCACTATACTAACAAAATCACGAATAAATTCGCTTCACAACAAATCATTTTTTAAAGATAGAAAGATAGCAATACTTCAATATAAAATGGCATTCTATCTGCAAACTTTATTTTGCATAAATCATTTGAAAGTGTATATAAAATTGTTTAAAACATTTATTGTGAACAAATCGTAATTATTATAATGCTAAATTGAAAAATTTAAATTGAATGAAAAGAGAGAAATAAATTGCTCTCAAAGACCAACAATAATGAATATTACAAATAATTCATTTTATGCAATATAAATTTTCTTAAAATTAAAAAAAAAGTACGAACGTAAAGTACGTACTTTACGGACATGTATGACGAAAAACATTTTTCGTGAATTTCCTCATGTACAAATACTACAATCGTATTGCGGCTGTACTATTATTGTATTATATTTGTACTACAGTGATGTTATAGTTGTATTGATATTTT
Source organism: Torymus auratus (assembly GCA_900474315.1). Classification (NCBI taxonomy): domain Eukaryota; kingdom Metazoa; phylum Arthropoda; class Insecta; order Hymenoptera; family Torymidae; genus Torymus; species Torymus auratus. The sequence continues at coordinate 4,802 of UXGD01002634.1, read as the reverse complement.
AAAATTTTTTCCAGAAAAGTTTACGATAAAAATTCTTATAATATAACAAAAACGTAATAAAAAATGACCCAAAGACATATGTACTATACTACGCCCATAAATATTTCCTGCATACTTTCTTCATTCATATATCAACAAAAGACGAACTCATCCACACATACAGCACGCATAAATTGACATCATGAAAAACTCACCTAATTCACCTGCCGTCACAAGAGATCCCCGGCACCTCGCTCACTCCGTGCTCGGAGTACGCGTCTGTGTGTGCGAGCTTGCAGTTGTCGTTCTCTGGGAACCTCAGCCACTACATCTTCCCCCTCGGCTCTCTCCCTGCAAATTCAAGCGCAAAAACGAGGATAAACATCTACTCTGCTTTCACCGTTCGTTCGAGACCGCGGAGGCCTTTTTGCCCCGCCGCACGTGAAATTGAATTTCCCGCCTAGATATATAGAACGTCCTCGCGAGAATGTGTGTGTTGGAAAGAGCTTGCGGGGAGATCAGTGAGTATAGTTTTCGCATTATCCGTATATATATTATTTGACTTATAGTTCTTACGTTGCACGCTGAAAATATTTATTTATTTATCTTATTTCGAGTGGAGTTCGCATAATCAATCACCGAGTAGGGCACTTACTATTGTACCTTTTCATAACCCCCCTTTTTGCGGTATCTTAAAACTGATTTTCTCTTAAAAATACATAACAATGAGAGTTTGCTCTCATTGGCAACTTTTACAAACTTTAATACAACAATGTTAGCTACACATCCAGCGTCATTACAATCATCATTCTTATTCGCACTGAAACTCCGCTGGCGACCCCCGCCCACTTATACATATACCGCGCGTCAACAACCTTTTTCACCCGTCGTCACGACCTAGTTTCTTCCGTATCCTCTCTCGTTCCCGAGCGCGCCCACACAATTATTCACACCTTCCCCTCTAACGCGTTAATAAACCGAAAAACCACACTTGCACACATCACTCACCTATACGATATGTCAGGCCTCTCGCGTGTGATATCTCCGAGGAAGACCGGCAACCCTCCGACACTTCACTGTACACACTTTATTATCCGACCACAGCAGGAGGATGGGTTGCGTATATGATGTATACAATCTGTATATCTATCCACCTATCCGTATATATTTTGTATATTGTTACGTATACTGTTTGTATACATTATATTTATAGATACTCGGGAGTAAGTATATGAGCGCGCGTCGCGCGTCGACGTTGAACTGACGGCTGCAGCTCTCGCGCTGCCGCTCTTACATCGGCCCCGTCACTGTCGAGCCGGAGCAGGAGGGGGCAGCGTCGTGACACGGATAGTTGCTCCCCTCTCTCCGTTGCACATCGATCCTGCGCACGCTCGCGCGCTCGCTTCTTTGATAAAAAACCCCCACCACTGCCAGCACTCGGTGCATCCTTGGGGGATGCGAGTAACTGAATTTTCGTGAATTGGGGTCGTCCCGAGCGCACAGAGCGGCGGCGCCGGCACCGGCTGCGGTTCATTCAAGAGAGAGGGAGAGAGAGAGAGAGAAAGAGCCTGGGAGAGTTTATGTGTATATAACGTAGGGGTAGGTCAGTCGCGGGTGATGCGTAGGCTGCGAGAGGTGGTGGTGGTGGTTAAGTGCGAGCGTATATGTGGGTCATGAATTTTACTGGGGGTGGGGAGGTATACGGGGTGAATTTGCCTGTGTGCTTTGTTTTATATAGGTTAGCGCGGGTGAGGAGGAGAATTCATTGAGAGATGTGCGGAGCATATACGACGGGGGTTCGAATGTAGCCGGGGATGAGTTGCATGAAGGACTTTTTCAATAATTATTCCCGACAGGTTAAAGATTCAATTAGAGTCGAAAGAATTTTTACCGGCTTGAATATAGCGGTTCGTATGAATATGTATATTGTGCAGTTAAGAATGCGCGTACCGGTGTTTGTACGGAGATATGCACGGACTCTCTCCTCCTCTTTTCTCACTCTGCCTCTCTACCCCCTCTCTTTTCTCTCTCTCTCTATTCTCTCCCTCTCTTTTCTCTCTATTCTCTCTATCCTCTCTCTCCCTCTATTCTCTCTATGCTCTCTATTTTATCTCTCTATCCTCTATCTCTCCTCTCTCTATGAATAATATTAAAACATCTTTACTATCTTCGTCAATGCTAACTATAAGAAACTGCACAGACTTTAAATGTATAATAAACATTAGCTGCGGACTTTAACTTGATACTTCAGATTTGAATATTTAAGGGCATTATATATACTCCTTAGAGGCCTGACACTTCCTTCTCACTATGACGCCATCGCACTGGGTCACCTCGCGTATAAAACGTTAGCTCCAAAATGAAAAACCTTTCCTTTACTCTTCAAAAAACATAAAGTATAAGGGGAGAATTACGCAGTGGTATAGTACCCATAGCATTTATGGACATAGCTTTTGATGTTATGGGTTAAAATTTACATACTCTCTTTAAAGAGGAGGATTAGTTTATGTGGCGTACGTAAAATAACATCATTTACAGTATAATATTTAGAAAAAAAAAAGATTTATTTTTGTTGACATCAATTATGTATAATACACACGGACAGAACTGGGTACCAATCGAGGTGCCAAAACTGAGCAATCAAGTCATTATTTCCTTTTGAATGATATACTCAGCTACCAAGAGATTTTACCAACGCAGAGAAACGTTTCTTATTATTATGTAGGTATGGTGAAACGTTACTTATTATTATGTTATTTTTAAATATTTGAAGTAGAAATTATTAAAAAAAATATATTACATCAACTGTAGAAAAGAGACAAGAAGACAAAAATAACTTTATAAATTGCGATTTTTGTTACCATACAAAATTCTCATGTAACTTTGTAAATTGCGCATTTGAAATATTGAGTACGAAATATGATGAATGAAATGATATTCTACTTGTAACGCAGTTGACCGATGTCGTTACCTATCGTCGGATGGGAGAAACTATATTGCTCTATTCACCCGTCAAAATAGCGACTACTAGCTCAAACAAAAGTTTTCCTTCCCAAAGTGATGAATATTACGAAACTACGTAAGTATAATAATCAGCAAGGTGTACCTACTTACACGTGCCTGCGTGCGCGAAACGGTCGACCGAAGCGAGGCTTGTGTCACTGAGTTCTAGAAGCGACGCTGAAACTCGGTGACTCCGTGTATATACGGCGAAAGAGAGCAGCCGACTGAGAATTATCGAGTCATTGTTCGGAATACGTAAAGATCGGAATACACGTCATTGGGCCGTCCTATAATCCAAGTTTGTGAAACTTTACGTTTTTTCATTAAAAGCTTGGGATGCTGATTGAGCTTGTGTTATATTCTTTATGTATAGGTACATGTATGTGTGTGTGTGTGTGTGTGTATAAACGTGCCATTTAAAAAAAAAGTTTACCCTAACTCGCTCGTAAAAAAGTCGAAAAATAAAAATTTCAGGAACACCCTTTCGCTTGGGCGACACCTACTCGTACTCGTGCAAGCATCATTTTTATCGCACTAGCCAGACAGTGCTAATTCTGGTCCAGATAATGTACCTGCATGCCGTCTTCATAAAATGAAGTTGGTCTGCCCTAAACAACCAATTATCACAATTTGTAATAAAATTTCTGAAACCGGCTATTTTCAAGATTCCTGGAATTTTTCATTTATACATCCCATACATAAAAACGGCAATAAACATGATATTAGTAACTACAGACCAGTATTGATTATTAGCTGCCTTCCAAAGATTTTGGATGTGTTAATTGCGAACGAACTCTCCAGTGTACTCACTATCAAACTTGTAGAGCAACAGTATAGGTTCATCAACGGTCGTTCTACGCTCACCAATTTCCTTCTCTTTAATGAACGAGATATGATTATATCTCGGAAGCATTTGAAAAATCATATCAGGTTAACGCGATATACACTGATATGTCAAAAGCGTTTGACAAGGTATGTCACGTTCGCTTACTTTCCAAGATTTGGAATTTCGGTGTGCATGGAACACTCGTTTTGTTAATCTCTTCGTACTTATCGGGGCACAGACAAGCTGTACGTTCGAATAACAATACCTCTCTTATCATTTCTGTGACTTCCGGGGTACCTCAAGGGTCCCCCATAGGTCCGCTTTTATGTTGCACTTATGTAAATGATTTTGTCTCTTGTGTCAAATATCCGAAAATATGTAAGTACGCGGACGATGTGAAAATTTTTTCGATTGTACAGTCGACGTACGATTCCGAAAAATTACATGCCGACCTTACAGCACTTTTCCAATGGTCATGCGATAACATTAATAAGTGCCATTCAATCTCATTCCATCGCAGCACAACTTGGCACATATTTGACAAATATCATTTAAATCAAACTCTTCTATATCGAGTTGACTCATATAAAAGATCTCGGTGTCTATATTGACTCTAAAGTAAATTTCCCCATGCGCATTGAATATACCATCGCAAAGGCAAACAAAGCTTTAGGCTTCATAAAACGCACCATTACTGATTTCACTGACATTGCGGCAATAATTCATCTCTACAATGCCACGATCCTGAGCACAGATATGGTCTCCGTTTATCAACTTCCTAATTAATATGTTAATGTATGAATCCATACAACATAAATTTATTCGCTATCTTTGTTTCAAAATTGGCAGGCCCATAAGCAGATTAGAGCATGATTATACGATACCTGCAACCAAATTTAATATTACAACAATAAAATTTGTTAAAAGAAATAAAGTTTTATGAAAATGTTAATGTTACTCGAATGAGTAATCCGTTAGTTTAAGTTTTAGTTGT
>UXGD01002633.1:0-24832 GCA_900474315.1 Torymus auratus | reverse complement strand
ATTACGGGAGTAAAATTGACTTAATCGCTTCAAAATTCCTTGTAGAGGTAGATTTTGGATAGTTCTCGGTCGAGTTCGTGGGGCAAAATGATTGGTCAGTAAATTTCAGAGATATTTGAGGTTAAAATTAAAAAAATTCTTTTCAAATCGCTATTTCTTGAGAACAGTTTTATGTATCAACTCCAAATTTATAGACAATTTTGTATGTGATACAGATAATATGTGTGCTAATTTTCATCAAGACCGAACCGATATTGAAAATTTTCGTATTTTACAAAGTTAATTTCTTTATGTACCAGCTTGAAGTTTATAGACTATTTTGTTTGCGATGTAGACAATATCTGTGTAAAATTTGATCAAGATCATATAGTTACTTTTAGAGATATTTGATATTTAAAATTATGGTATTTCTGAAAATGACTCTTTGTCGCACAATAACTAGAGTAAAATTATTTTAATTTCTTTGAAATTTTGTAGATATGTAGAGTTTGTATATTATTTATTATACGAGTTCTTATGGTAAAAGAATGTTTTATGAATTTTTGAGATATTTGAGGTTAAAACTGTTTTAGTCCTCTTTTCAAATCATAATCTTTTGGGAACGGCTTTATGTACAACCATGAAATTTATAGACAATTTTGTGAGTGGTATAGGCAATATAAGGTAATGGACCGTATTATTGTGCTCTTGGGCAGACAACAGTCTGTATTAGTGACACTTTTTAACTAATAATTATTAACAAATAATACATCCAAGCGAGTAATTTGTGGAATAAATCGTCTTTTTACTGTTCTTGTGATAGCCGTTTATTATTTTTAAGGTTAGAATCTTATTATATATATAGTCTTTAAATGCCACTATTTCCGGATATCATTTTTTAAAGAGTGGATAAATCATATATACCTATTATTTTATTCATATTTTATACATAATTTAAAAATTAATACTTTTCAATCTTCATAAATGAATTTAATTATAATCATGTCATAAATTGTTATAAAAATGATAAATTTTGTTATTAAAAATTAATTAAAGAAATCCATTAAAAAAGTACATTCAATAGTTATACGGAAGTAAACATTAAAATGAAAGAGAAAAAGTAACGCGTCGTTATTTTTTGTATTTCTTCATTGCTAGTTGTTTTTATTAGGACAATTTCATTTTGCGACGGTACAAGGCAACGTAATATCTACGATGTTGCGAAATGTAGCGTCTGCTAAATTAATTTCTATGATTAGCAAATATTACGCAACATTCTGCATGTTTGTATGAGCTTTTAATTTCATTCTTTATATTTTCTGTCACTTAATCAAGTCACGTGAGAATAGAGTGCAATAATTTGTTTCATTACATAAAAGGATTTTTATTACCCAAGAAGAAGAAGAAGAAGAAGATGCATTACTATAGCAATGTGTACATAATAATTCAATTCTGAATTGATTGAAAGTGGCTAAATGCAACATTAAAGGCTAAACATATTTACCAAGAAAACAATTTTCATCAAAACACGAACCTTTTTTACAGAAACACCTTCACGTCCTATCCAAACAGCATCAGTTCTTGATCTTCATGATAATTAAACAATCCCCTACCATCGAACACGCCTAAACTTTGCTGCCATCATCGCATCCCATTGCAAACATCCGAACCACACGCACGGCGTATACACAGTGAAAATTGACCTGGAACCCGTGACAAAGTGAAAATTATCGGATCGAACGTGTGTGCGGCCCGCCTCCGCACCGGAAGAATCTCTCCATACGGGGTTGCGCTCTGGGCAAAGAAGATAATGACTGCTCGCGAACAACGGAGTAGTACACCGAGTAGTCGACGGCCAAAGCGCGCGAGAATATAAGCACTGTTTACATTTCTGGTAATTGTGACGTGACTCGGTGCGTCGAGAGTTCGTCGTATGATGTGCGTGCGTATATGATCAAGGACACGCGTTACACCCCGCCATTAAGATAATTGAGTATAAATGGATGCGTGGGTTGAAGGTAGGGGGTGAAAGTGACGCGCGAGTGTGATGACGGAGGTTTAATTTTCGCTTGCGTTGGTTGGCCTTTCTCCGCTCGATTACGTCTGTAAGTGGTCGTTGGGTCTGTTTGGTGACGTACTTTTTTATTCAAGGATTAAAGGGATGATAGCTCGAATTGGGTGTGTAATGAGCTTTATACCTTCGAAAAGTACAATTTATTAAGGAATTGAAATGATGTATATAGAGCTCGGACGTAATTCTTGCATTCGAATATTTGATTGCCTTTGAAGATGCATCCTCCATTTATGCATACTCCCATTGTATTTTTCTATGAACCTATTCCTTTTCCTACACTCTGTATTCTTCAAGTAATGCGAAACCCCGAAGCGAATGCTTTAGCCAGAGATCTCCGCCCCCCGGGCAGACAAATTGAAGGTTTCTTATATATGTTCGATTCAATATGTGGTTATATATGTATAGGATTCTATATATTGGGGATGTGCACATCAAATTCCGCATCAAAGACTTGAATACGAAAAATATATTCGAATCACTTTCCACATACATTATTGAAAGTTATATCTTGTAAATGATCGCAAAATACATACCTATACGTACGTGGTATTCTTGTTCAACTATGAAATACGTTTACTGCAGTTGCTCTACTAGATATCAGATTACTTGATATCATTCGATCTTTATATAACGTTACCTTGTATTTTTCATCGAATTCTCAAGTATTAATAAATATAGAATATATCGTAGAGCATTTAATAATCGTTCATCTGTAAATGAACTCAGATATTAATAATAGCATTTATCTGTTTGTTTTTACTTTGAATCGACTCTCTTCCTTGCTCTCCTGCGTTACACTTATTATGCCATTGGTTTCTCCAGCCCCAAAGTATTTCTGGAACTCGTGAGCCTAGACCTCAGTCTCTTTCAGCCTCCAATACACGACGTCAAACTCCGAAAACACGAAGTAGTGTCGTGACGTGTCTAACGCACGCGATAATTACGAATCTTCATCACGGACACACTATCCACCTCATCGTCAAAAGAGTCACGCACGTGAAGCGAAATTCCAGCCCCTATACGCGTTTATGAATTTTTCCTCGTAAAGCCCGTCTTTCATACACGTGTGTACGTGCGCGTCTCGTCGGTGCGCGTTGATTCACTTAGATCTTCGGAGTGACGGCCAAATAGCGTTCCGTGGTCACGGCAGATCAAGTTAGGAGGAATTCCGCCGACGTAACTTCATTACGATCGGAGAAAACTCGTAGAGGAATTTTGATTATCGATTAGGATGTGACGCGGGGCTCTTGAGTTTCTCCAAGTACATGAAGTCTAATATTTTTGTTAGCACTATGTATGTTTTGTAATCATTTGAATGATTTTAGTTTATCTGACATCGAGTAATATCAGCTCCTCGACTTGTGTTACATTGATTTACTGAAGCAAAAAGTAGGATGCGCGCTGTCCCTGTTATACCGTTATATTTGGAAACGGACGAATAAATACCCGCTTTCACTCAATAATAAAACTGCCTGAAAATAGCGTCTTCCTAGTTCTTAATAACCCAGGGGTCGTGTATTCTTTTTAATCAAATTATTAGTTGTCTCACGAAGTGTTCGTGTAGAGAATTAGCAACAGCTCAATAAATTTTTTCTCTGATAGTATATTATCACATCGTGTTTAAGTATCAGTTAAATAATCCTCAATCAAAATAGCAATGACAATTCCTTATCAAGCGACGCACATCGACAACCTGCAAGAAAAAATTTTTTTTTCTCGCTACCTCCAAATCCTGGACACACGTTATATACACGTTCACGCGACAATGAAAGTGTGTACTCCAAGCGCGCAATCAGGAATATATAGCTTTCAAATTGAATCATTCCGACTCGTCTAGCAACTGAGCGCGCCCTTAATTCACGCGTCTATACGCGGACAAACGAAATGCGCATATACTTTTCCGAAACTGCTGGCAACGCGGCACGCGATTCTCCGTCTCCATCTTTCTTCCTGCCCCTCCACATACACGTGTGAGATAACATCTTTCGGGCGCTCGCAGGGGCGTGCAACCCCGAAATTGACACCCGACTCTCCCCCGAAAGCTACATGCGACGATCCCTCGCGTCTGTGTTCCTTAGAGTTTTGTGGGGACAAGCATTTCTAGGCGTGTTTATTTCTTTTGTAAGAATTTAATGGACACCGATAAGTTGTAAAGTCAGATCTTTGATAAGAGTAATTTTGATTTCCCAAAAAAATTGTGTTTCTTTTCTTTATCAACTCTCCCACTTCCCCTAATCATTTTTAACACGGTTATACCTTGCCTAATACACGAATTTCAGGAAACAATAAAAAAAAACTTGATTATCTCAATTGAGAGAGCTACGTACGTACGTCAAAAGTAAATATTTGATACCGCAGCTACATTTGCGCTGTCCTTGTCGTTCCCAAAAGATTACACCACCTTTTATTTTCCTTGAAACATTGCAACATTATGCATGAGGTCGTAAAGGGAAAGCATAAAGTCCCGTCGTCATGTATCAGCGAAGAATATATACGTATATAGCATATTTTTTACCCCCACTCGGGCATATAAATTTCGAAACCCCCAGCAAACATTTATACACCATTCTAAAATACAATACACCCGCGGCACAAAAATATTTTCCAACAGCTCTTAAAATCATCCACGCGTCAAAGTACCCTCGAGAACAATATTAAAAGCTTGCGTAGACACAATATAAAGCTAGGCAAATCACGCCGGACGCAATTCGATTAAAAATTAACTCTTGCGCTCCCGCGACAACTAGTTTAGCCTGCTCCCTCTGTCTCTCCCTTTCTTCTCCACATCGCTTCGACAAAGACAGAGCTTGCATCACGCTTGCTCTCGAGGGGTATATCGTATATAACACACGCGCGTGCACATAGTGCGTTTCAAGGGTAGCGCGGAGAGTCGCCCCCACCCCTTCTCGAAAAAGAGAGGGGCGCTGCATATATACTCTACACGTACGTACACATATACCCTACACGCGTGTACACAGTCGCTCGGCGTCCGCGCATGCGAGCTTGCGACTCCAGGCTCAGCTGACGGAGGGTGCGCATGAGCTTGTGCGCGTGCTCGAGCCTCTCTCTCACTCATTCCGTCCGTCCGTTCGTGTCCGTCGTCGTGCGTAGCTCTCAGTCGCGACTTTTGCCCCGTCCGTCCGTCATCGTTTCTCTCTGTCTCACATACTCACGCGATGCTGCTGCAGCTATTCGGTAGTGCGCGACTCGAGACACAGTGAGAGAGAGACAGTGTACATTCGAACGTAAAGTTTCTCCTCATAGCAGAGTTCCATATACAGTGTCGAGTGCGCTCTCATATAACCTTTCGGGCCCTGCGTGCGGTACTTATACACAACATAACCCGCAGTGTGTGTGTGTGTAGTACATGTATATACATAGCCGAAAGCTCGGGAGTAGAGTGGAGCTGAGGCTCGCTCGGATGGGTGGCTGGCATGAGGTGTTATAGTATCGCCAGTCGCTACGCTACTAAGCGAGCGTCATCGTCATCGTCAGTAGTAGTAGTAGTACGTCGGCGATGCAGCAGCAGCGGCGGTACAGATATCAGCGGTGCTGGCCGTCAGCCCGGCGGCGCGTCGGCGGCGGTGGCGGTGCTGCAGCAGCAGGCGGCAGTAGCGGTGGATCGCGCGGCGGGCCGCAGCTGCTGATCGCGCGCTCGGTTTATGGATTTTCAGTTAGCGACGAAGGTATGCCCCCGCGCTATATATGCACTATATATGTACACTCGATGCGGCTTTCACTCACTATAATATACGCTTCGCTGGAGTGTTATATATACACTGCGTGTGTGAAAAGAAGAGAGATGTGTGTGTGCTGTATATAATATACAGAGATGCCGAGACATGCGTGCGGGAGTATAGTTTAGTTATACAGTTGGTTAAGTACGGGGGTGATATCCTGCGCGATGCCCCCCTGATCCTCCCCCTTCTGCCCCTCGCGCGGTTAGTTATAGTCTAGACGGTGGGATCGAGCCGCGGGGAATGATATCCTCACGGCGGCTGCTTTTCATGGTGGGGGAATCGAGCTATGCTTTTGGCTGGGTGTATATGTGTGAATGGGGGAGGGGGTAGTTTAAATAGAAGCCGATTTTTTTTATTGTCGGGGTACGTTGTGGAAATGCTGATAAAGGAAAGGGGAGGGTTATGCTCGTTGGACATTTACTTTGCGATGTAATTGCATCGTAAATTGACGATTTAAATGAGGGTCTTTGGAGTGGTGCAATTGTTGGTTTGGCCTGCGGCATTGTTGCATGCCGTTGAAAAACTGAATCTAGAGGGATTTATTTTATTCGTAATAATGTTGGTTGCTGTGTTAATTTAGAAAGTTGATTCAGAAAAACAGACTAGAAATCGTATTGTATAGATTGTTTCTATTGGATTGTTACGGTTGTTGTGTTATAGAGTGTCGTAATTATAGTGGAAAATGTACGACTTAATAATGTTTTGGATACGATCAAAGACTAATAATAATATCGAATTACATTTAATTCAGCAATCGATGATAAAATAATTCGTCTTTCTCGAATTGTAAGGTTACCGGCTTTCTTAATCTCATTCTAGGTACGAGAAACCCTACAATTTTCACAGAATTTTGTAATGGTTTTATATACTTAAACCTAAAAAAATATCATTTTAAAGGTAGTTCTGAACTGTATAACAGCTATTTATTATATGAAGAAAAAATTTTTATTTACTATATGAAAAATTTATAAGCATAAATATACATTCACTATTGCACTTCATGTTTTCATACTTTTGTTTTGTAACGCTATTCATTATTCATTCAAAAAGAAACTGTATATTTTTGCATTTTACCGAGAATAGCGATGGATAGTAATAATAGGTTGAGTGCTGCTGCACGAGGTAGAAGGCTATTGGAAAAATATGATTCCCAGATAAATTTGAAAGGTTGTTTGGGAATCAATTGATTCATTCGCGACTAATGGAAACGATGATATGTAAAATTAGCCAACTTCCTATTCCGAAAGGAAAACGATACTAGCAGACTGTGATTATTGTCCATATGGGAAATCGACTTGGTAAGTTCTGCTATGTCATTATGAAGTTGGACATTTCCCTGCTTATCTTTTTCCTCGTCAGTGCATTTCGTATGTAAACAAACGAATGCGTTCTCATTATTCCTTGAACAATATAACTTTCGTTATTTTACCGATCACTGTTATTAAAGTAAATTTAAGCTACAATGTTTTGATGTTGTCAATGTTAATTTATCTTATATTAATTTATAATATATTAGTAACGTAGGAAGACTTATTATTATTACCGACAATTTACAATATTTACAATATAACCTATCACTTGAGTTTTAAATAAATTATATTAGAAAAAATAAAGTTTAGTTATAAAAATAAATGGAAAGTCATATTTGTAGACGTCAGAGATATTGATTGCAAAACTATTTGTTAAACTATTTTCAGTCTAGTTCCTTGTATCTATAATAATTATTTTTAAAACTATCCATTTTCTATCAATTTACACGTGATGAGAAATATAATAATTTGTTTTCTCTATTTTTATTATAAACATAGAAGCTCTTAAATAATCAATATCGGTATCAAAGTTACGTAGATGGAACTACGTCGCCAGTTAAGTCATTCATAATGATTGTTATGTCATGGTAACTGAATAATCTTTAAAAATGCGAGTCAACGTTGTTAGATAGTCTTTGTAATGTACTAAATATTAATTAATATATTTTTTACTGTCAAATAAGCAATTGTAGGTGCATTAAAATTAAAATAAAAAATCGATATCTACGAATTCCTGTATTATTGGTTTTTAACTAAAGACAAATATTGGCTTGAAAGAGTTCGTACTGAGTACATAAAGAGTTCATTCATTTTCTTTCTAATTACTATAAAAGTAACAAATAAAGCATTTAAATCGGTTTATCACACTGTCAATATCATATGTCATAAAAAGTCGGTATAAAATTTCATTTTTGTAGATCAGTACTAGGCTACAAAAGCTTTAACTTTTATGACGTCTATTAACGTCTTTGATATGGTGGATTAAATATTACTAGTAGATTTTATATAGTTGGTTTATGCATAGAGTTTCGCTATTGAATTATTTCTCTAAGTATTATTACAAATTTTTTTAATAATTCTGTGATAAAATGCCAAAGTAATCTACATTATTTGTCATTTAATGCTAAATTTTATTCACCACAGCATTCTTAGTATAGAAAAGACTATCTTATATCTTAGTATAGAAAATACTATCTTATATCATGTTATGTCATTATATCGAGAAAAATTCAATGAATGTATCTTCTTTGTCTATTATCCCCAGAGATTATTACGTAAATGTATGAATGCATTTATATAGACTATGTGAAGATAGAAAAAGGAATGGACAATTGTGGGCAACACGAGTAGCCACTTCATCTTGCGAGGACACATCCGATCCGTGTCAGCCTCACAGACGTTCATACAGACACACACATACACGCATGCATATACATACACGAATCCCTTTCTAACAAAACGTTTTTCCCTTCTCAAGAATTTCTTTCGTTCTGCTTGCGAACAGAAATAGAAATACTTTAGATTTCAGGGAGGTAAAAAAAGGCTGAAAAAAATTTAGAGTTTTTGTCCTGCTATAATTCTAATTTTATACTGGAAATTCAATGGCGTGTTTGAAGTTTTCTTTTGGAGATAAGCTAAGAAAAATGACAGACTTTTATTGTAAAGATTATATATGCCACGTAATGTCTCCGGATAACAATTTTTGAAAAAAATTGAACTACAATAAAGTTGAAATGAATTTCATGAATAATAATATCCCTTACGTACGGCGAGTATCCAAATATTTTATATTTTTAGAATTGGTTCAGCATGTTTTTAATAATTTTCAACATTAATATACATTTTCATTTTATCACGTAAGAAAATTTCTATTTATAGCGAACATATATCTCTTAACTTATATTTTAAGATGTCTTTTAGAATATTCATACATAGTTCTCGTACAACTAGCTGTGCATAAGAAAGGAACATCTGTTGCTAGTAATTTTGTAGATGCATTCCTCTAATAAAGAAAACTACATTAAAATCAATAGGTCGCTTTTTTCAAGATGTATTTCGAGATTTCGTCAAATTATTTATGCTCTAGAAAATCGCCAACACTTTTAAAAAATTACATTTTCACACAATTTTCAAGAATTAATTCATATAATATCTTAATACGTTATTTATAATTTTTGAATTTGAAATTGCAATATTATGACTTGGAATGAGTTTGAATTACATTTTTATATAAGCTTGATATGTACTTGGCAATGAAAATTTGATTTACGATCGTAATCTCGTGCTTTTTCATTTTAGAAATATTTTCTTGTACATAATATGAAAATTTATGTGACAATCCAATAGAACTTTTTCAGATATTATTTATTATTTTGAACTAGTCTATGTATCTCTGTTTTATGATTAATTTATAACAAAAAAAGTTACTCTAGTAGTTAATTTTTTATAAAAATAAGCTAAAAATAGTTAAATTAATGTATAAAGCTAATTTATTGTGAATTGAATTGTAATTAAGTCATAAAATATGCAACGCTTTAAATTTAAGTTTAGAACAATACTTTTGTTACAGGTTACAAAAGTTTATAAAATTTCATTATATAGTTTCAAAAGATTTTGTAGTTACTTGCAAACACGCAAGAAAATTAATGAAGTACTTTTTAATTATACAGAAAAAGAAAACTTATCACTTCATTCCATATTCTGGTATATTATTGATTTCAGTCACTACTTTCTTCTTTAATAAATTGTGTTTCATCCACAGCACATAAAACTTTTAATTTAAAATTTCAATTCAATAACTTTGTTGAAGCTAGCAAATATTTAAACAAAAAAAATATATATAAAGTTTTAATTATTATCCGACGATGTGAAGATTGCATTAAAACTTATAAAAAACTTGTTAAATTTAAAAATTATTTTATCAAAAAGTTTAAAGAATTTTTTTAGTAATTGGCCGTACCTACTATTTTTTTACCTTAAAGCTTAAAGAAAGAAATAAGAAATAGTTATCAGTCACTTATATCGCCGAGTGACAGGTTCCGTGTGGGTGTTAGGCTGATAAAGGTTGTATTTCAAAAGTATCAGTTCTTGGGATTTTAGATTTTTCAAAAATCCTGTAATACTATTTTACTATAGTAAAAAGGATGATCTAAAATAAATACTTGCTACCTATGAATAGGTAGGCAAATCACGTATAAGACAAAAATACTTTACAGGAGTTTTGAAAAATCTAAAATCACAAAAAACCATGTGCGGTAAAAAGATGAATTTCCTTTTCATATTGCCAACTTAAATGTTGATACAAAAAAATTCTTTAGAAAAGGAACTTTTTTCTGCAAATCGCCGAAAGGAATCTTATTCCTTTCACCCAATGATATAATCTTAAAACAATATATTTGAAAATAAATTAAGTGAATTAGGAACATTAAATAGTTATAAAAAATATTGTTATACAAAATCTGAACGTTTAATAAACTTTTCTTTAAACTAATTTATATAATTGGTAGATAGCATTCGTAAGTATATAAAATTTAAAATATAGCCACTATTTTAGTGTTAAAAGATTATTTTTCATTTCCGAATAATGTTCAAACTCTTTAATTAATTAATTTAAAAATCCTTATTTTGTATTATGCAATAACTCATAAAGTTCATATACGTTCACTATATTACGAGATTCTCACATTCATCCTTTGATTTACTAAGATAAATTATTATACCTCCCCGTATTCTCAGTACATCAAAGCTCTGTATTATCAAAGGGATAGAATTAATTAAATGTACATGCAGACATCTATAATTTGATTTCTCCCTTAACCAAGAAATTAATTTAATAATTCTTTTTGGGATTTCAAGTGTCTTTTAGTTAGTTTCAATAAATCTTTTAAAAATATGTTAAATTCTTCTGCACTTATAATCTTATTTACAAGCTTACATTCAGGTTTCTAGTAATGTAATAAATTTAATAAAAAAACTTATCTCATTTATGCGAAGATTCGCAAAGTTCGCATCTGTATGTATGTATATCAACACGAAGTTTAGGCGGGACTAATGAACCAGTCTCTAATATTTATAAACTCCACTTCTGCGTCATATCACAAAGTCCGTTCTCTATACTACAGTATTAAAACTCGGTGAACTTTTTAATTTTTCTCGTCACACAGTATGAGAGAAAGAGACAGAGAGTGTGTATGTGTGAGAGTGAGAAAGAGAGAGAGAGACTCGTGTACTTAGCATACCAAAAAGCCACAGACGCATGTATGCGCTTATTATGCGCGGATTAAAGTGGCGCGTTTGCTCTTACAGTTCACCTCTCTGCACTTCCTCCGCACAGACACGTGCACCCATTATCACGCTGAATAATAGACATCATCGATAGACGGTTCGCGTCGATTGTTAATGACAATGTTTAGCGCTCGTCGACACAAGACGGCGCAAAATCATACCGCTCCGCGCGCCACAGGACCTCAGGAGACGGTGGCGATGGCGTCGGTGACGCGGCACACATGCCATTTTCCAAAGGTGATAGGCACTTGGCGACATATCGAGAGCTATCGAAAATCGATGATAGGACCTAAATATACGTGGCACACACGCGCGCCGCGCACTCACCTCGAAGTGAGAGAGCTTCTCTGCGGACTGCGACGCGGATCATCGGCTCTGTGTGCACGCGCGTGTGTGTATGTGTGTGTATATATGTATGTGTGTACACCTTGCGGTGACAAAGAAATGGGGTGAGGCGCGCTGCGCCCTGCGAAATGGTTTCATTCTCGGGGGAGATTCTTTTGCGTACGCGTAGTTAGACGAGATGATAGTAGGAACTTGCGGATGATAAATTTATGGTTCGGTTCGGTTTTTACGGCATCGACTGCGCGTAATTTGTTTGATTTATAGCTGGTATTTCGGAGGGTATTTTGAGGATTGGAAAGTCAGTCCACGAGATGAAATTATTCGAGTCGTGGTACAGCTATTCTGCCGTATTGACGTTATAAAGATTTTCAATTATTTTATAATTGTTTATGATGGTTAGTACCTATACTAGATCAATTGGAACTGTTTTTTATATATATTGTGCCTTTAATTCAATGTATGTTCTTATTGCTTTTTTCATTGCGGTATTTCTGTGGGATATATTTTATTTAAAGAAAATTCGTTTTTAATGGTGATATTTAAATCGGTTAATTCTTTTTATCATTACACTCAGAAATTCAGATTCATGTTTATATAAGCAAAATAAATTTCATTTAAAATACAATCTCCAAAATAAACAAACATACATCAAATCTGACAATTGAAAGGCTAACAGATTTATTGGATACACAGTAGAATAAAAAGGTTCTCTGGAAATATTGGACAATGTTTTTCTAGATGCAATCGTATGTGAAAATGCTATAACCTTTTCATTCGCAATTTTAAACCGATTGATAAGTCGTGTATAAAGTTCTATACCATTATTCTGGCAAATTTATCCGAAATCAATATTTCGTGGGTACACTAACAAAGTCCAATAATTGACCTGATAAATTTTCATTGACTTTTAACGAAGTATCTTCCGAACAAGAAAATTTTTTTAAATCAAGAACGAGAAAATTTCTTTGCAAAATATGTAAATTTCATGGATTTTTTGTGATAAAACGAGATTATGAAACGATGTTAAGTTTAAAAATAAAGCAATGGGGAAAAGCATGGGTAATCAGTGATAAAATTATTTCCAATGTTACGTGAACACGTGTACGATGTAACTCGGTAGAGCTAAGTTAATTTTGGCCTCCCTGTTGCAACCCCTCATGGCCTCATTAGTTACAGTCCTCCAATTATAACATTTTTATTAAATAGGTACATCACTAGTTTTGTCAGAATAACATAAAGAATTATAAATAAGATTCAGAGTTAAATAGAGTCCTAAAATTATAGTTTACAAGATGTTTCTTGACCTAATGCAGTTTTATGATTTTATGCATCCTATAGAAGTAAAAAATACACTGTGACTGATTTACCTAGTATTATATAGCGTTTAGTTTTTTCCGTAATATTTGAAACTTGATGTTTTATACACGAAAGCATTTTCAGTGTAAAGGTAAATTTATTTCTATTCCTTTGTAGAGATTAGTGTTCAATATTGATGATCATCAAAGTAAATAACGAGCACTCAGTACCAGGAAAATATCTGTTAACTACATTTTCTTTCGAATCGTTTCAAGTAAAATTTGAGACTCTAAAACGTCTAAATAAGAGATAGAGATCTAAACGTTTTCAATCGCTAAAATTGAATTTTTGTTTATCGAATTTCTCGTATATTGGAAACATTTCCACTTTCAGATGTAAAATCAGTGATCAGCTTAAAGCAAATCGCATTGGCAGAAAACATGCTCTAATGGACTAAACTAACCCGATCGATAAATCGCATAGCCTCGAGCCTCGATACATCACATGTGCAGAACTAAACATCTCCTGGAATTTCTTAGCAGCAAAAGTTTATCTCCCCCAGACAAGAAGTTAATATCATGACATAAACCATTTAGTCGATTATTCGCAGTACATAATTTATGATAAACGTTTGGGATAGCGATAATTTTCAATAGTTTTGCTATTATTAATATGGGAACTGATAGCAATATGATATATAGGCAATTTATCTTAAGTTTTAAGTGTACGTATATATACAAAATAAATCGGCTATTTCGTCGTAATAAACATTTTTGGCTATTCTGTTTAGCCAAAGAAATGGCTTAACGCACACTAACATTAAATCCATTTAATGACACGAAACTCTAAAACCACACTCGACTTCTCATTCTCGAACCTATACGAAAATTCAAAGAACTTTGTCTGCCCCGAGCGCAGCATGAGAAGAAAAGCCCATCATTCCATCGCCGTGGAGAATTTGCATCGCAACCCTCGCTGTACTTCCGCACCGGAACTCCAAACTGCACTGAGACTATATAGTCGTGAAGCTGAGGCGACAACGAAGGAAGAGACGCGAAGCGGTCAACGACGGCGACTACAAGGTTCACTACGACGATGAAGTTCGAGAACGGCTAGGCGCGAGGCGTGCGCGCGGCCGCGAATTATGAGGAGGAGACAGAAGAAGAAGCAGCAGCAGCAGCAGACGAGCGGCCGACAGCTTAGATAATGAGCGGCTTTTTCAACTCGCTGAGGAACCTCGCGTCTGGAGCCGCGAACGCAGCAGCCGGCAGTGCCGCCTCGAGATACGAGGACGACGAAGGTGACGTTTTGCCTGCTGACGTCGTGATTCGACTTTTTTTCCTCTCTTTCTCTTTGACTTTTGCTTTTTATCATATTTTTGTTTGCGTATTACGGAGGTTTGGATCGTGTATATGATCCACGCACGCCTTGTGCCTCTTCTTCTTTTTGCGTTCGTCAATGTTGTGGCATGCTGGTAATGTGTTATTATACTTACTTTGTGTTGAATTCGATGTAATCTTAGTTGTGTTTAGTATTATTCGTAAGAGTGACGATTTATTTTTTGTAATATTCAAGTGATTAGATCACAGTGATATATAGTTTTTAACGTAATTAGTACGAAAATACTTGTAATGGCTGCTTTATTTAAGATTTATAATAATATGTAATAATAAAAGTATAAACATTATAATAAACAATTAATTTGTGATAATCACAGTGCAAATACAATAACTAGTGAAATCAAAGATTCGAATGTGATAAATATTGAAATTTTAGAGTTAACGTTAAATTTAGTACATAGTTATCATGTCAATGTAAAATTTATGACCAAATCTATTTTGATATGCAGTAGTTGTAACTAATATTGCATATCTTATTTAATATTCGACGAGTATCCTACCATGATGACGCCATGGTTTTACCTGAAGAAGTTTTATTTGTTCGAAAAAATAAAAAAAATTAGAACGTATGTTTATTTATATATTGAGGAAGGAATTTTTTCTAATGGTTCTATTGACGTCTTTTACTAATGAGTCTATTTTATTTAAAGATCCTTTTTTACGTGTAAATGTATATATTTATACATTAAAAAAAAATTGTCAAAGAAAAATTATTTATTGTTTTTTAACATGAGCATACTGGATATTCTATAAAAGGTATTATCTAGAACAATAATAATTATTATATCTATAAAATTAGTGTAATAGTATATATTATATTATGCAACAAGAAGGACAATGAGCTATTTCAAGCAAGGGTGAGGTTTTCAGCACGTGTCTAAAATAGCTTTTCTTTTCTTGTTACACAGAGTATTTTTTTATCGAGAGAGCACGATAGGGTCTTTTTATGCATGGAACTTGATTGGTGATTGTACATTTCGAGTCGTGCAGAATACAGTTAATGAATATTATTATTATATTATTCTAGGATAAGGAATAATAATATTTTTTCTCCCTTTTTCGAAGCACGCTCGAAATACTTGTATATACTCAACTTACAGGCATAGAAAAAGATTCATTTCATGCTCGTGTTGAAAAAAGAAAAAGAAGAAATTATATAATTTGATACATTTGATACATGTTAGTTTTAAAAAAAAGTATGAGCTTTCATCATTTCAATAATTACTGATTTAAATAATAAACTATGTTCTTTGTCTAAAAAGAACGATTTTTCTTAAACAAATTTTCTCCGTTTACATCAACTGATTAAATAATAAAATGTAATTCTAGAAAGTAAACTCAAATAGTTGCTATTCACAAATATGAAACAGTATTTATCTTAATAAGTGAAATTAAATCTAATATTGTAGATCTTTAATTAATTCGCGATAATTTATGTAATTAAATGTTAAAACATATTCTTTATTTTCATGTTGATGAAGAAATAATATTTGTCCACTCATCGCATGTTTCTTAAATACGTTTATATATCTGGGTGATAAATATTAACACAAAATAATTAATCAAAACGTACTTGATTAATCTGACCTTTGCTCTGTACAAAGCAAGAGGCCCGACCGTAATGTAACATTCAAAAGCGAACGAAATGAAAGCGTGTGAAATCTCCTAAAGAATTTGTCAGCGGCCAGAAGCGTTTTGGAGAAAGAGGGTCTAACACTTTACGCTCGAAGTGAAATATGGGGCAGCTTTGATTTACGATCGGAAAGACGCATTTAAAGAGGAGCTGAGAACAGTTATCTAAACCTAAATCTCTCTGTGTATGTATGCGTGTGAAACATGTTCTCCCAACGCAAATCTCAAGAAGAATCTACCGTCCATGCTTAGTATCTCGTGAAAAAAGCTACATATTCGTCAATTTCAATGATATGACCATATAATACAGTTGCCCGAAAATCCGGGATTTTCCCGATCGAACGGTACGACTCGGATTAAACCTGGGGTGGAAAAACATACGTGTAGGCAGCGCCTGGAGAGCTTACACTCACCACAGGACGAACACGCGCGTGGGCGACTCACCCTCTCACCGTCTCTCCTCAGAAGAGCAAAATCCATTAGCTCTAGGTCGCCTCCGCGAAAAAGAGACACGCGCGAGCGAGCCACTGAGCGTCACTCGAGCGGAGTGCACGACGACGGCATTTCCATTTTTTTCTTCTTCCACTTTCTACCTCTGTATTCTTCGTTCTCTTTTCTCGCGCGCTGTGACCGCGAAACCAGGTCTCGTCAAGTTCACACACTGCATGCGCGAGAGCCGTGCACGTGCGCGCGAACTTAATCGGATAACGAGGGAAGCGCGTGTGTATATGTGTGCGAATCGGTGACACTGAATTTCGGGAAATGTGTGCGCGTGCGACCTACTGTGCGCGAGGCTTTTTCCAGTACCTATACATACACACTATTGTTTTTCTCGGTTTTTGATGCCATATGCTACTGTCGTCTGTATATGTGTATCGGGTTGCCACGTGTGCGGCTTTCGGTTGCAGAAATTTTTTAAAGGGATTAATTTTCTAAAGCTCCCAGCGCGTGGGGTATAATTGAACTCTGCAGAGTGGCAACAGCTTTTCGAGAGCTCTGGTGTCGACGGTGGTACAGAGAAATGAATGTTTTCATTATTCAACGGCGGTTTCGATTAGCTATTGAGTGGTGGTTGTCAGTCAAATGAAAAGTTTTACGATTATGATGTATAGGTTACACGTGGAGAACGTGAAATATACGAACAGAAAAAAGTGACAAAAATTATTTTATCCCATTAATTTGTTAATTTGATTAAAACAGCGTTACATTATTGTGACCTTTTCCGTCGTTTACATATAGAAAATTTAATGTTTTTTTTTTTGGAATAAATTTAAATAGATTACTTTTCAAGCGTACTTAACACACTTTTTGCATTAAATTTTACATTCTTTTTTTTAAATAAAATGTTCTTTCACGCAAATTTTATACATAATTTTCATTACATGCGACACTCGATGTTGCTTCAGCTAAAAGCAAATGCCATTATTTTACGTTTAAACGAATAAAGAGACAACTCCGTCATTTTTCTTTCAGCAGAAACGATTTCTTTGAAACCTTTCGCCACTTTTACCACCCTAACAAATTGCCCGTAACTTCCACTCTGTACTACCGTGCCTTAACTTGTTAATAATACACTGCAGATCATAAATCAATGAGGACTTATTAATGCCAAGTGTGCGTGCGTGTGGGGCTCGATGTGCTGTGTTGTTGGTTTGCCTTGAACGAGCTGCTGGCGTCGGCTAACTTCTCGAAACGTAAAAGATTCATCGGGCAGTTCGTTGTTAGCACAATAGTTCCGCCGCCGTCGCGTCATGGCAATCAAATTTACGGTGAAATTCGAGTTTGCGAGCAGTTTGAATCGACTTCTGCAAAATAAATACTCGTTAGCCGGACGTATAACGTCTTCGCAGACTGCGCGATTATCGCATCTACAGTGCGGATATGCGGGGCGTGAATTATTGCCTTGGAAACTTAGTATACGATATAGAATAATTGTTTAGCGGTTATGAGCTGATCCTACTTTCTAATTTGTTTTGATTGGAGCTTTTCAAAGAGATTGTTATTGTTTGCATATAATTAAATTATGGAATTACGTAATAATGCTTTAAAAATATAATTATGAACTATTTAGTTTTAATTAAAAATTTTTTTTTTAACTATTGATTTGTTTAAATTCTTTCGTATTACAGTATTTTACACAAAACCAGTCTTGCATCTCTATATATTGATAATTTAACTGCAAGGTATACTCATTAGTGAGAAGAGGTTGTTTAATTAAAAAAGTAGAGCTTTTATAATAATTGGTTTCAGCTTTGTTTCCTTTACTGAATTTTGCTGACAATGAAACTGTAAATAAAAAAATATTTTATGTCAAAAATAATCCATCTTGAATTGTATACTAAAGCTGGTTCATAGCTATTTCTATTAGATTTATTTTATTGTTAATAGCTATTATAGATGTTATGTTACAACTTTAAGTACAAGTGTAAAAGCAAATGAATGGATTAACGTGCTGAACATACATTTATGTTGCTTTATCAAATATTAAACTGTAAATCAGATCATTAGCGAATAGAACAGTATTTGATGAATTAAATGAATAGATATAGCGCAATATTTTATTTGTAAAAGGATAGTCAAGCAACTTTTGGCAAGTATAGCATAGATTTTCATTGACTAGTTTTATTACCAACATACCTGTGAATACTTTTTAATAAAATTTAATATATATTTTTTATATATTGTTTTTATTAAACACAATTACACTCAAATTAATACAGCCCATATGATCCTCATCTGCACTAAAATTACAAAGTCTTACCGAAATCACGCGTAAAATGCTCGTTAAACGTATTTGGAAAACTGTCGCACAAGCGGTTACATAGGTATACACCGTAAATTTCACGCAAAATTTACACAAACCGTCAGCGTACCGAAAATCCGAGCGAAAACCGACACGCGGGCTTTTTCGCCCACGCGGTGGCGGCGTCGGTACGTTGAAAAAGCTGACGCCTTTGATCCCCACCCCTTTTGTGTCATGGCGGTGCATCGCGACGCGAATAATGAAAAACGCGCCCCGCCGGGCGGCTTTATGTATATAGGCGCGAGCTCGACATTAATTATACCTAGGGTGTTCGCGATAGAAATGCAGAGAAGAGGGTTGGTGGCGAGTAAAAAAAAAGCAGGGGATGCACGTTTGAGTAGGCGGAGGCGGGACGGATTTGTTGTCCGACACGAGGGATAGAGTTTTAATTTTGGATATAAGGGTACGAGTGTGAGATACGGGATTGAGGATTTTGGGCTTAGAGTTCGGGCTCGCGATTGGTAATCTTTCTGGGTTTTAGTACGTGTGGGTGTATAGGATCTTATAAATGTCTGAGCGAGCGGACATAAACAATGATTAAGATTGCGTGTTCGAATTATTGAAAGTTTTGTACTTTTCGTATATTGATTTTTAAAAAGATGATTTAGTTTTATTTTTCATCGCAATTCTTTTCAATTGTAATAGAAATTTTGTCGGTGTTGAAATATTAATAGATTGCAAAGAAAATTATGCGCCGAGCTTT
The DNA here is from genome assembly GCA_900474315.1 of Torymus auratus. Taxonomy (NCBI): domain Eukaryota; kingdom Metazoa; phylum Arthropoda; class Insecta; order Hymenoptera; family Torymidae; genus Torymus; species Torymus auratus. Next base: position 5,266 of record UXGD01002633.1, on the reverse strand, counting down.
AAAATGCAAATTGATATCTTTTATGAATGAGCCATGATGAAAATTATTACAGTGCCATGGTATAATTTTCATTCCTGACGTCCTAAGATTATCGTGATTTTTATGTTAATTTAAAGGTAAATATAAAAGTTCACGGTTAAAATTTGATAAAATATTCTTTTTTAAATCTTTCATAACGTTGAGACCTCAACGTTTTATATACCTAAGTCGTTTCTTAAAGAAGGAAGTTAGAAATTTTACATTTTAAATTTGTATACATTTACATTTATACATAAACGAGAAATTATTTTTCCTATATTGAAATAACTAGAATTAAAAAATTCTATATTATTATAGTATTCTCGAAATAGTAATACTCCAATTTTGGTTGGAATACATAATTATGAATTTTAGACATTATTTTCATATTTTTTTCAAAATCATTGTCCAACACTTCTCCTCTCATTTCATTCCGCTAATTAAAGGTCCTATTCTCCCTCCCTACGATTGATAACACAACATATCACGGCCCATATACGTACACGCACGCACGCACAATTTATTTCGCTCGATTAGAGAGAAAAAATTGCACCCGCGGCAATCGCCACCGGGGAAATGCCATTTAATTTTAATCACAAAGGAGATTAGTTTGACCTACTCGCGTGTGCGCACGCCGCGTATATACAGCACCGTGAGCGCGAATCGCGAGCGGGTAAAAAGGATTACTTGCGCCCGAGGAAAGGCGACGAGGTTTCGCATACGCATGTAAAAGTTCACTTTAGCTCGAGCGACAGGCAGCGTTTGCACACGCAACCCACGTTCTCTTCTTCCTGACGGCAGATAAAGCCGTGCGCGATTCTTTCAATTTATTCTACGCGCGCGATTTTTCAATGACGAATGCCGTGCGCGTGTCTGGTTCTATATATATACCTACGCGCACGAGTCGTATGTCTTTGGCGGCAGGGACGGGTTATTTGTTTCGATTAAATTGTTCAGGTGGGAGCGCAGGCGCGTCGTAACGTCACCCGGGACATGTTCGAATGTGTCCTTTGCGATTTACGCTTTGCGTTCGATTGCATTGGGAATTACTTTGAGCGATGTGACTCCGAGATATGTGACTGTTATTCTGAATTTGTTTGTTTTAACTTTAAAGTTATCGCCGGATTATCGCGGGGATAACATTTGGGCGTTTCGCGCGGTTCTGGAATTTTTGAATTTATTTCTCATTGAAATATATGTGTTTATAGATTGTATAATTTATTCTAAGTTTTTTGTAGATTAAAGAAATGTATAACGGTTTAGAGCAGAATTTAATTTCTACAACTGACAGTAAAACGGAAAGACCAAGAATAAAGGTAGAAAATTAACTAACGAGAATTTAGTGTCTGACTAAACTCGGCATATATCTACTCACAAAGTAGATACATTTCATTTTTCCAGCGCTGTAATAAACTTTTTGACCCTTTCTACATTTTATAAAACAGATAACATTTTATCATTTATGTAATTTAATACAAACGACATTCGGAATATAATTCTCGAAAAAAAAAGACTGCATTATTTCTCTCAACCGAGCACACTGCAAGCAAGCTTCTCAAAAAGGTTTTTATCAAGAAAAACAAGGCAGCGAACGTTATTTTTATCCGAGTACAATCAACGTCGGCGCATAAGCGCGCAGTTATAAAAAGACGTCGAGGGGGAGCCGAAAAGTTGAGCAGCGTCAAGCCACCGCCGCCGCGCGAGCTCACGCGATATCACGCTGCGATAAGGGACGCTTTAGCGGGTCAAGAACGCACGTATAGGCGGCTATCGCAGGTGCATAAATTGAAAACACGTAGAGAACACGTAGTGCCGGCTCTCGCACGGCCTTAATTCACCGCCTCGCGACCGCGTATAGTATAACACCAGGTCGACGACACCATCTCGTAAACTTCGAGAATATTTTTCGTGTGCGCGGTGTAAATATAAATGGAGCGTACGGGCATATAAACGTGCGCGTGATGTTTGCCACTATTGTGGTTCGTGCACGATTTCGGTTGATGGGCGAATGTAGTTTTGCGGTATGAAGGAATGGGAGGTTTAGTTTTTGAGAATTTAGTTTATCTGGAGGGAATAATTTTGATTTTTAATTACTTTGATAATTAGAGAACGCTTTTGCTGATTTATTTGTGTGGTAATAGCGTTTTTAATTATAAAATTACCTGCACCTACTTAATATAAGTACCTGCTTATTAAAATTTAATTTAATTTATTTTAGGTGAAGGATATATGAAATTTAATAGTCACCTTTTCTTGGTAATGAACCGCGCTCATGATGTTGTTCAGTTTTATAACGTTATTCAAAACTGCAGAAAGTTCAGTTTTACGCTTTGAACTTGTTTTCAGCACATTTACCAGCATAATTTAGTTTGAATTATGGCCTTTTTAAAAAAAAATATATGGAATACTATTTTCTACAAAATATTAAAAATGCTTATATTTTCATTTATTGTGGAAAAAGGTGATAGAGACCATCTGATATTCTCATGGGATCATGAAAAAAGAACGACTCAAAAATATTTTTATGCAGTCCCTGTATAAATAAATACCACCAGACATTGATTTTTTAATAATATTCTTTACCTAACCGAATAAAAACAAACTCAATTGCATTCCAAATTCTATATTCCATCATCTAATCTATTTACAACAATCACATCATCGACCACAGTTTCATCTAATTGCGAACCTTACCGGCCCGACCTCGCCTTCAAATCCATTTCCAATCCCACCTTCCTCGCAATCGCAGCCTGCGATATTTAGCCGCACGCCGGTAATACCCGGACGTCCGCGCGCGCTCTCTATGTGTATACCCATAGGGAAAGCCGGGTCTTATCAGTCCGACGCGTGGACTCGCGCGCCCACTGTGAGTTCCATTATCCGCGCGCGGCTCGTGTGCGCTATAGGTTGTGCATTATGCGCGACGCTCTTATCGTCCTCGCATGGGCCTTTTCGGTGTATGTGTGTTTGTGTCTCCACGTGTGCCGGGACAATCGAAGCTTGGATTAGCAGCTTTCGCATGGATATACCTTCCGACTATACGTATCGGACAAAGTGTCGATGATTTTCGTTGAACTTGTTGTACAGTAGTGTGCTGTTGTTGTGAAGCTTTTATAAGTGTAGTTGTGTTGTGTTGTTATGTTGGATGTTTGTAAAACTGGCAAATGTACTGGTTAATAGCGCTGAGTAGAGTGAATTAATGTATTGGTTTATGATAAAAGCATTCTGTTATTTATATCTCTTTGGTGGATATTGTTTGTTTACGAAAACTCGAATGAAGTGCTGAATATGTTTTTAGTAGTTAATTAATCAAGCATTTTATGACAGAATATCGCCTATATTCAGTTCAAGGATGAAAATGCAATAAAAATCAAGTGGTTATCATAGTTGACGAAATGTCAAAGTTTAGAAAGGCCACGCTCATAATTCACATTATAAAGTTGGTTTATTGTCAAGGGAAAATGTACGTGTCAACTATTATTATTGATTAAATATTTCTAAAACATGCTGATTTTATTTTGAACTAATTTATCATGATGTATTTTTCATTTGATTTTATTTGTATACCAAGAAATTCGATATATTTTCTATTTATTTTTCACCATCATTTTCTTCCTTTACCATCAGTGCATACATTCGTCGTTTTTTACGAAGACTGCTGAACTACTTCTGGAAGAGAAAATTTTCTAAAAAGAAAACTAAAATAAATGAAGGTTAATTAGTCAGCATCCTTTTCCTGGACTAAATTCATGGTACATATTATTTTATAATAACAAACATGTCGTTTGTTACAGGTGAAGACACGAGGATGAGATTCAGCCTGACTCCTCAACCAGGAGAAAGCGGCTTCAATCAATGGCTTGATGCTATGAAAATGGTGGCAAAACTCCAGGGTGGAATACCAGCAGAGTTTCGCAGAAAGGTGCTTGATTCATTTTTTTTTTATTATTTACGATTCCTTTTACTTTGTGCCTTGCCCGATATATAATAAGAAACAAGATTTACATATTTTACACAAATTTAAATATTTATTTTTTTTATTCTTTTTATTTAAAGAATTATTGGTATAATTTCATTTACTTTTTTTAATGAAATTGAAGTATTGTCGTTTTCTATTCTGTTTATTTAAAGAATTATCAGTATAATTTCATTTATTTTTTTTAATAAAATTAAAAACAAATACTAATGTATTTTTTAAATCCTGCGTGGGATGAAACAAAATTTAAAAATAAGATTAAATTGAAAATGAAACGATCGTTTTCGAATATTTATATTTATTATATTTATTTTGAACCTTTATAAAATATTACGAGAAAACATTAAAACTCTAATATAACGAAAAACGACTCCTTTTTCCCCAACGATAATTTTCCATTCTCTTCAAATACATAATAAATAGAATCGTCACTCGCGTAAATGAACTCCTTTCCCAAAACCTTCTTCGCAACCGTTGCAACGAACTTTCCCAACGAACTCCAAATAAAGCGGGCGAACGAGCGAGCGCATTGCGGAGTAACGAAGTGACTCGCGCAATGCAACTTCAAAATCGTTCCCTCGGAATTCCCCAACGGTTGCTTGCGCCGCCGGGGACAATGCACACTTGGGCGCGCGCGCGCGGAAATTGAATCAGCGTTAAACCGGAAACATACCGAACTCGCGGAAGATTGCGCGCTTGCGCCCTAGCAGAGAGAAGGGACATGGAATTGTTTTTGCATCGACGTCTCCTGCCGTCGCTGGCGGTGCGCCAAGGCGATTCGCTATCTCATTACCCATTAAGTGAACGCGCGCCTCGTGCATGGAATTTCGGAGGAAGTGCAATCTTGTGAATTTTTTTAAGGGGTAGTAAACGGGCGAGACGTCTCGATGGAGTTTGATATTTTAAGAAGTGGTAACTCCTAATGTTATGTTCATCGCGAAGATTTCGTATTAAAAAACCAACGTATATAAGTGACGGGGTTTTTTCAAAGTAGGTTTTATGCCATATTTCTTATCTTCGAACTGTCCTCCATCAAGTAATCGTGACAGAAATTACGAAAGTGCACTCGTAATCTTAAACCAACACAACGAAAAACGCTATAACTCCATTTTTTAAAACATTTTTCCGATATAACCAAGTATCTCCATTTTTTAAAGAATAACTTCCGGAAAAACCACATAACTCCACATTTTTTAAGAATAATTGCCGAAAAATCCATATAACTTCACTTTTTTCTATTCAATATCCTGGAAAAACGATACAACTTCACTT
>UXGD01002632.1:0-24842 GCA_900474315.1 Torymus auratus | reverse complement strand
CACAACTCAGTTTTCTCTGTGTTAATCTCCATAAGGAAAGGCGAGTTGTGCTAGTCTTCGTTGGGGGCGTCGATATATATCCGATTCCTTGTACAAAAAAACTTACGCTATAAATCTTGTATTGAACGCTAAAATTATTATTATTATTGTAGTTTTATTTCACAGTCTGGTACTGGTTATTTTGTTCAACTTTAAAACAAAGTAAAATGTCAATGAAAACAAAAAAACAACGAGCACGCACCCCGTGTCCGAAATTCGCTAGTATTATAAAAAAGTTAACAAGTCGCCGGAATTTTAGCACCTTTTTATCAAAGCCCTATCTCCAAACTCTCGCCCTGAAACCGAAAACTCCAGCGAACAAGCCCATTCAACAGACAAGAACAACAACAACAACAACAGCAGTAGAGACGGTGCGGTAGACAAACACTCCAGTTCACACTGATAGCATAATTCCAGTCGGCCGATTCTCCAGCAACGCGAGGACGCCAGTATCTCTCCCTCTTTCTCCCTCACCCAACCCTCGTTACACTTCCCGGCCCCATGGCTTCCTCAGCCACACTGCCACCGGATTTTCAGCCACTGCGGTACAGGTGCTTCATTGTGTAAGCCGTAGAAAATTCCCTCGCTACTTGTCGGTATATATACATGCCTCTGCAATCGTCAAGGTCGCGCCGGGAACTAACTTTGTCCCAGAGGGGTGAACGCGAAGAAGGAAAGAAAGTTTATATACAGTTATACAGCGCCGAGGTCGGGAAAATATACGACGAGAAGAAAGAGGAAAGTGCCTGCGGGGGTCGGAAACCGCCGCTGCGGTCGCGCGCGGCTTCGCGGCGTCGAAATGACTTTCTCGCGTTTCCCGAATAAGCGCGCACGACAACTCCAGGCTGTACCGCTGCTGTAAATAAACAGCAAACAAAGGAAGGAGGCGCGAATGGACGAGAAGCTAGACAATTGCAGACGCAACCAGCGGAACAATGCCCTTCCGCAAACGGTTTTTTGAAAATTCCATTCCCACGCTTTGCGGTTCGCAATCGCGCCAGCGCGCGGATCAAAGGTCCGATGATGCAAAGCTCATCTGCTCATGCATCGGAGTGTGTATGGCGCGACTATAGACGAGCGCGGCGGTGCATATATACATAAGCGGCAGCGCGCCGCCGTCGCTTTATGATCGTCCGCTTTAAATAGCGTATAAGTCAGTGAGGCTGACAAAGTGGACGCGAAAGTCAAAGCTCACGGAAGAATTTAGTGAGCCTCAAAGCGACCCACTTTCCGAGGACGGCCTCTCGTGTGTTTTGAGAAACTTGAGTCCCGTCATTAAAAATGTATTTTAATATTAAAATGTGACAAATCTCTCCCTCTTTCTCTCTTACTCTCCTCTCCCTCCCTCTTTTTTTTGCATACGCGTTTGGGAAAAAAAATTCAACCAGATAAAAGTTGAATGCCCAGGGGTGCTATTTTTATCCTTTTCCTCGCTATTTTTCGCTTCGAGAGCGAGATAGAAAGAGAGAATGCGAGAGAAAGAACAAGCTCTTTCCCGACTATGAATTTCAATTAGCTCGAGGAATTTTTGATGACAGAACAATCGTGAAGCAGTGCGGCGAAACAAAGCGTCATTTATTTTAATGAAGCGCCGGGGCATTTATAGAGATACGCGAAAATATTTAAACGACAACGGACAGCCACTTTGATCAAATATGAACATTATGCATAATGAATTAAAAAGTGTATTGACAGGTCGATGTTATTGGCATACGGACAGATAAATATTTTCTTGTTATATTTAGGAAAGAGATCGCTTTAATATAAATTTAATGTTAGACTTATTGATTTAATTTAACCATAATTTGTTTTATTACGTCAAAATTAAATTGAACAGGATTTATGCCAACAATTATACGAAGCTAAAGGTTATTTTTCTTCAATTTTTTAAATATTATTCATTCAAAACGCAAACAAATTGTCTATACATATTTATTCTGTTTATAAGAGCAATGACATTTGAAAAATTGTGCGTATGAAATAATGTGTTCGATTGTCATTAATTTAGAAACTTTTACATTGATTGGCATTATGACGAAAAGAAAGATACTAAAATTCATTTTTTTGATTGACTTTCGTTTTTTACTCTTTTTTAATATCAATCTACATCAAGTATTCAATAATAATCATTTCAGATATAATTCCAAAATACTTCATATAAAATTTATGTTAATTAAAGTAACCTTAAATAATGATTTTTACAAATACAGGCGCTGATACATTTTTCCATAATCATATCGGATAGGATAATTCATATTAGGATCTTTGGTGATTTTTGGTGGATTAACTTTTTGATATTCCTGCCTACTTTTCATCCTCAATAATTCATCAGTAGAAACTGGAGCGTTAGGACTAGTTATTTTATAGTCGTAGGGTGCAATTTCGTAGTGACCTTCCATTAAATTCTTATCGTTTAGCTGTTCTTCCTTTTTACAATTTTTTTCGGGCTTTGGAATCACTTGATATCCAAGAATAAAAGCGGCTATAAATACCTATATAATATGGAAATAAAAATGCTGGAATTTGAATATTGAAAATTCTTTGAACATCTTTATTTGTTTGGTTAACTAAATGTTATTTATGTTTTTAGCATAACAGTTTTCATTACTCCAAATATTCATAAGTATCAGTAAATGAAAGCAATACAGGTGATAGGTTCAGATGAAGTCACCATAACCTGTCCTCTGCCTCTTAACTTACCTTTACTCCATGTGGAATTGCAATTCGTTGCGGACAAAGATTATCCATTTTTTCAATTTTTTTTTTCTTTTTTTTTTGGTATTGATTAACTTGTTAAATTTTGAATATAAATAACAGCAAAAAGTGGATTAGCGGCCGGGTTAAATTTTAACGTGGAATTTCAGCATATTGATTTCCTGGAATGTAAATAATGCATGCGTAAAATATTCAGTTGCGCTACAACTTCACGTCATTGCGTCAGACAAGCCCATTTCATTTTCAGCTACCGCACTGCATTTATAACTTACGCTCGAGCGACATTAATTCTTTTATAACGTGTAGAAATCCTGCGATCTCATTAGGTGATTGCGGTCTGTTAATGAACCTTATAGGAGAATTTTGAAAGCATGTTCCTCAGATATACAGCAGCAGCAGTGCGTTGCATCGTATATAGCAGACAGCCAGTGACATAGGATGAGGGAGAGGAAATTAAACGAGCTATACACGGGTACCTGTGGTCGATAAATTTTCATTTATTATAAAACATACATATATCGTTTCAACGATTATATAAATATGTTACACCTTCGAAATCGCTTTAATGCTTATCAAACATTATTCGTTCTAGATTCGTTCGACTACATTCACAGAAATCATTGATTATGATAAAATAACTTTGTATAGTCACGCATTTTGACAGTCCATTTGTTGTACGAATCGTAACACCGACGATCGATGGCTCTTTGCGTATTATGACAGAAAATACTGTTATTACTTACACATAATTCTGATAGATCTTATAAATATCTGAATAATAACCGTGATATTTTTAAAATCAGTGAATACTTATACTGGTAAAACGTCATTCTAAACTCGCATCATACATGGCGGATCACACACACATACATACCATCCCATAAAATTTATACATTCTACGAGCTAAATTAACACAATAGGTATATAAAATTTTTTGAAAACGATAAAATTGCAATGTAAATGGAATGACAATTGCGGATAACGCGCAGCCGCCGGCCCACATTCCCCGCGCGGCGAGAAAAACATCGAAAACCAATTGGACTCATTCTCACGCGCAAGCGCGTAAATTTCACAAAGAAATTAGCCACTGTAATAACTCGAGAATGTATGTACGCGCTGCACTCATAGATATAGCGCATGCAGGGCGGGGGGATGCGAGCGCGCAAAATACGAAAAAATCGGCAGAACGAACGAACCAGCGCAAAATAAACACAGACGCGCGTGCGTATATACGTGTACGCAGGCGCAAAGCGTAATTCACCTTTCATCTCGCGCAACCAGCCGCAATCGAGACAAGCCTGGGCTTACAGCGCAATCGGCCCGCACAAAACGAATTGACAAATAATAATTTCGTCCTCGCGTCGCGTTCTTTATCGCGCGCACGCGCTTGTCCGCCTATGTATACACACACACGACGTCAGTGTTCCACTTGCTGTCCCTCTTTCGCGAGAATGCTTTTTTTCCAATTTCGCGTGTATACGTGCGCTCCTCGTTATTTCCGACGAACGGAAAAATGAACGAGCGCAATCATCGTGGAAAATGAATGTTTTGGCCCTAACTTCGCATATACGTGTATTTCTTTTTGTGAAAGGAGGGGGAGGGAGGCAAATGACGCGGTGCGTGACGCGTGCAGGGACGCGGAACGGAACACTATGGAGCGCTCGCGGAAGTTGGCGTTAATGAACGAGCGCTCCAAGTTTCGACGACGTCGACGATCGATTTGCGGCCCGGTCTTTGGAATAACTTAGGAATATAAACGCGCGCGCGCGCGCTCTGGTGCTATGCGGTCCCGTTGGAAATTTCTGGAGCGCAAATTGCGCGCGATTGAGTTTGGGGAGTGCGAGCGGTTTGCAAGCTGATTCGCAGAGTGGATTTTGCGCGCTGGATTTTTCCGACGGTGAATCACGTATAACGCGTGATGACACTCCTGTTTTTAATGGGAATCGATACTGATATAATGAGTTTTTCGCTTCCAATAAGTGTAATTTAAAATTATCGGTTGACATGTTTAAAGTATTTGTTAAAAGGGCTTTTTTTTGCTTTTTTGTAAAGGCGAACGCTGTTTATTATTTCGTTTAATAAAGGAAATAATTTTTTTCCGAAATACGTGGAATCATGATCGATGAGTGACATTATATATATATTTTTTTATGACATAAACAGTACAGGCACTGGGAAAATGTTTTAAACTTGACAACGAATAAACTGATGACCGGAAGTTAAATGAAATAACAAAGTGACGTTTTAAAAACGAGTCCCTGCAAATTTAAACACAAAATTGTTTTCTCAATAGCGTTTGAGCATATAATACAGCTCATTTATACCCATGATTTCGTTGAAGTATAACTAGAATATCTACAGAAACTATGCATTTATTCAGAATAATTAATTAACGAGTATTACAAAAAGTGTGATCCAGTTTAAAAACAACGACATATATATATATTTATACTTGCATTGTAGCAAACATCTCTCGGTAAAAACACTACGTCATTCCCTGATTTTCAAAATTTAGTCTAAAAGACTGTTAAGTACCTCTCGAGATGCCTCTCGATCAATGTCACTAGGTCTGTGAAAAATATGCAACCGTTACGAAAGTATTGTGCGACAGTACATTCACCATATTTATAAGAGTTATGTTGAAAATCAACGTCCATCCTTATCCCCATCATTCGGTGACGCTAAATAATGGAGAAAACTGATTTTACATCATTTTTTATTCCCTTTATGAACTCTTTCGGTCATAAAGAACTGTGGCTTTAAAAATCAGCCCGAACCCTACCAGTGGCTCCATTTTCACGAAATGCTATATAATTTGATTGTTCTCACTCTTCGTGTTAACCCCATAATAACGTAACATCATTTCGCTTTAATGGCACGATCAATTTTTAAAGGATTATATTCAACCGCGAAATAAAATAACCATATCTTTTTAAATTTCCGACATCTACTTCAAATAGCGTCACCGTCACCATCAATGAAAAAGAAGCCAATTTATATCGAACTAAAATAATCTATCCGGCAAAGAAAATCCTTCAAGGTAGAAACTACTTCCCAATTGTTTAGCGCTACAAACATCCCTAGCACACAGCCACACATACACACACCCCGAAGAGGCACACATGCACGCAGTTGTCAACTCTCTTCTCCCAGGTCCTCTTCATCGTCGCGGTTACGCGTTGTAGTAGTCGTCGGGATGGTCGTCTCTGGCGCTGGCGTACGCCGCCGGGGCGTCCCTCGCCGGCAGCTCGGCGCCGCCGTAGCGAACCTGATAGGCCAGCAGCGAGCCCTTGTTCCACGTGTACAGCTCCTGCGGAACATCAAGACAGAGAGAGCGGATAGAGGAGAGAGTTGGATTACTCTGTACACCATTAAACGCTCGAGCTCCAAGATCACGGGATACAGGAGGGGCAGCTGGAGGGGGAGACAAGTGTTCGATGCGCTCGGTAGTCACGGGGATTAGGGCCATTGAGACGTGAGTGAAAGGGAAGATTTGATCGTCAATGGGTGCCGTAAGGTGTACATGTTTCTGCGTGTTATTGACTTTAATGGTGGGGAATGATTTTTATGCTCGCCTGGAGTGCGGCGGGGAATTGATTGTGAAACTGGATAGATTGATAGGGGTATCGGTGCGTTACATGCGAGCTCAGTGACGTTAACTGGACACCAATCGAGTTATTTTACGTAACATGATTTTCTCGTTCGATCCATAATCTCTATAAAATTAAACTGGAGTATAATTAAGTGCTTATTTTTCATTTTTAATCATTAAGAAAGTTCATTAAATATGCCATGTACTGCAAGAAGTTGTAACTGCCTGACGATAATCGACTTATTCTACTCATTATATCACTACAACAGTTACGTTTTATTTCATTTGATCAATTAACTTTATGTGATTCATTCATAAGATAAAGATATCTATTCATTTATCTTTTTCCTCAATACCATTGAACACGAAGACCTTTTTCCCGTACACTGGTACTGTAATGAATCCTTATCACTGGCCAAGCTAGTCTTACAAAAATACTCCCCGACCTCCCATTTCCAACAATAACTCGTACAATGTCACCCGAAAACAATGCTCGCGCGTTCCCAATAGCAGCCGTACGAACGTCCTCATTGAATCGGAAAAACGCTGAAGGGATGAAAAAACGCGAACAATAATAACAATGCAGGGTGGCGCGCGCACACGATTTTACACGCTGATAGTCTTGCCGCGGCGATGAGGCGAAATTGATTAATCGAATTATACACGAGAGCGGCGTATCATGATTACACGCATCCAAGTAAAATGCTGATAATGGCGAGCAAACGTCTCGCGGTTGGAGGAGAACGATCCAGGGAAGAAAGTGCGGATTTAGTCGTACAATGGTACTGACGCAATATTTCTGTAGGTGTTTGACAAATGACTTTTGAAAAATTTTAATTATCAAACCTTTTGATTGAACAAAAACGTAAATTAACTAATCGTCAATGTTTTGCGAAAATTTTCAAGGCTATTTTTTCCATAGAAATTTTTTTCAGTTTTTAGAATTTTCCGAACTATTTTCAGATATATAAAATAACTAACCATCACATTTATCAAAAATTTTTCAGTGCGTTTCACGAAATTTAAAAAAAAAAGAAAAAATTCGTTCTATCCACGATAGAGAACGATACGTATAACGAAGCATATTCAGATACCGCATGTTATTTTACAAAATTTTAGCAAAAAACAGCTATTCCATCTATTTCACGAATTTTAACTTTCAACTATTTTGTGAAATGCTTAATTATAACGAAAAGGTTACACCAACCATATTTTATAAAATCCGTTACTTCATATATCATTTTACACTATCCGATAAACAAAAGAAAATGCACAGTTTCGGCAAAACTATAATTTATTCAGCATTACAGTGCGTAAATTATAATTCACGGTGCGAAAGCTCAAAATCCCATATATTCTCGAAATCTCCAATTTTACCCCGCCAACAAACAATGGACGAGTCATTCGGATAAGGCAACTTTAATGAAACATAAAATTCGCAGATTCTTCTAAGTCACGGCATATAGCAGAAGAGCTCTCCCGAGCCATGATTGATTCCAACGCGCTAGCCTATAGCTCTGTAGCCGGTGAAAATAAATTGGACGCTTCGCCCAAATCCCGCCTATAGTCTTCTCTCCACCCCTGAAAGCGACTCCCTCTCGCACGCGCTCGCGCCTCCACATGATTTATCGGGCCAATATGGGCCGTACACGGCACGACCACGACGCGCGGGCGGGCAAGCGAATATCATTATTATTACGGGGCGTTATAGCGTGTCGGAGGGTATAGTGTGATGGGAGGGATAGCGGCGAAATTAAAAAGCCGGCAGTTGACATGTACCTCTATACCTGATGTAGGACTGTTACGGATGAATCTCGCAGGCGTTATTTATCGCGGGAATTATTCGCCCTAGTTTTTCTTTCCCTTTTCTTTTTTATTGAGCGAGAGAGCGTTTAATTTTTGCGAATCAATGTACTATTTTGCGTGCAAATAGAGTTAAGTGACTATTTGAAAGCTTTTATTAAAGTCATTTACGAGTACAAAGACGCATTAATCGTTGCAGTTGTCTCTTCATAAAATAGTTGAAACACTTTCTTTTATATTTATCAGAAATTATTATAAACATAACAATAGAATAAAATGTATTTATATAAATGGCACTTATGTATCTGTGGACTTTCTCAGTAGAGTGTAAGCTACTTTTTACTATCAATGTCTGTTGGCAAATTTCCAAGCCTTACTCAGATATTGCTCTACAGTGCATTGTACCGTAAATTTAATTTCTATTATCGAAATATATTATTTCAATGTTAATGTCTGGATAGAACGTAAATCCATCGTTAATATTATATTTCACTTAATTATACTTCAAGTAAAATAAAAAAACATTCGTTTTCTGGTGATAAAGATTTTTTAATTATATCTATGTGCCTAATTATATAATTTTAAAACCTGAATCACACTTACGTATAACATATCAAATTATGGCCCATGTTACGTAAAATTGTGTTCAGCATAATATTTATATGAATTTAAATACATACGTAACATGACTGTACTTATATAATGATTTTAAATGATCGTTTAATTAATCGTATATCATTTAATTCCATTTATTTTTGGATATAAATAATATGATAGCAAAATTTACAATAAATCTTGAATTAGGAGTTATTATCCAAATTCTCTTACTTTCGTTCTGCTATTGTATCGGAGCATTGTGACTTCCAGATAAGCGTTTGCGAAGGATAAGTGGACGTCCACCTGCTTTCCTTGATAAAGATCAACTGCCAGACTAAAAAAAAGAAATATTATAACTGATAAAATTATTCTTATTAAAACTCACTTGAATTTAATTAAACAGTATCATAGGATTTTATAATGTTTAGAAGAAATCACTCAAGTAATTTAATTTAATTGGGATCAAATACGTCTACTTAATCTGGTAAAAACTTTCCTACGTGCCCAACTTCAAGAAGAAGAAATTAATCAATATAAATAAGACCGTTGCGGAATTAAGTGTATTTACGTGTTTCCGTAGAGCTTTTTCATATTTTACATTAATTTAGTAGAGAATCTAGGGTTCCGAAACGTAATGTGAAGGAACACTTTTTTATTAACAGTAGTCCAAGTAATTTCGTTATTATTCTAGTATTAGTACCAACTATTTTGTGGCCATTTTGTCTTGATAGAAAAATATTTTTATTTATTGCATCAAAAAAAGTACTTGAAATATTTTTACATATTTTAATTTTTTATTGATAAATATTTACTAACTTACAAATATTTATATTATTATAAAAAATCGTTTACATTGATATTCACATAAAATCTTTGCATATATGGTTTTCTATAGCTTCTTATAGATAAAAAAAAAATAAATGAATAATCATAAAAAATCAAAATTTATTGTTTTCTTAAACAAATAAACATGTTTGAATTATAAGATGTATATTTTTTTCAACATTTTTCATTAATTTAAAACAATAAAGTTGCCTAAATTGGATACGCTAAGACTCATCATACATCGGTACTAATGTATCGCACTAAAAGTAAACACTTATATGTAAATGTATTGAAATATTTTCTCCGCTACTGCTAGTGGAATTTGATAAAAGCCCATTCACGCGTTGATTTTCAATAAAAACTTTAATCAGAGCTCAAAGCGGAAGCCAGGAGTAATCGAGCGTATAGCGCGCGTGCGCGCGTGTTTCAGCGGTTTTATAAAACGGCCTTTCGTGCAAAAAGAGTCTCGCCGTCGCTCGCGCGCAAAAGTGCTTCCTCTCTGCTGAAATAGCTTTAGTCGGTCTCTCCCTCTCCCCTCTCTCTTTCGTCCGCAACCCATCATTCTCTCTATGTTTAAATATTGTAGTTAAAAACTTAATTCTTGCATTAAACAATGGAAGAGTGGCAATGGCCATAAGTTCGTTTAGTTTTAAAAAGGACACAACTATCGTCATATGCAGCCATGTGTATATATAAATATGTAATTTTGCAGGAAATGGACTTTTTTGATAAAGTCCACATAATTGAATAATAGAATTTTAAAAACAAATCTTGTGGTAATAAACATTTCATTACGTTCTTTCTATATAAAAAACAAGGTTCTGTTTTTGAAAGAATCGTATTATTACATGTTATTATTAGCTTTTTAAAACCACTCAACGAAATAAAATACAGTCAAAATAAATTTTTCCATATCTACAAAGTAAATTACCTTAATTTCAGTGCATTCAGTTCCATATTTACCTAAATTGTATATAATGATTATTTATTATCTTTTTTTTAATCATAATATTTATACTTACATTGTTAATAGCATAGTTTATTCCGCATTTTACAATGTTTAATTGAATTTTTAACTTTTAGAGTGCCGTGATAAATAGTTTAACAGTCGAGTAAAACCATCGCGAATCTAATATGAATGTCTTTTCACGCAGCTCTACGAACGTATTACTTGAAATATGTATATAAATTAAATAAAGCAAAATTTAAAAAGTGGATCATTTTATTTATAGAATTAAGTAATGTAAAACACAAATAAAAATTACCAAACCTTTTTTTTTTTTTTTAATAGAAAAATACATGTAAATAGCACGTACTGATCTGGTGTAAGGCTAAGTTTCGCAATAAGGAGGCCATTTTTCATGTGACAAATGATAAAAAAAAAATTATAATTTTTTATCTTGTTAAAAAAAGACTGCATAAAAGAATAATTCTAGTTTCACTATAGGATTTCTTATTGCGACCTTCAGAAATATTTTGTCCAGTACGGTGGTTATAATTACTATTGAAAAAAGGTTATTTTATTCCTTGAAACTTAATTTCACTCATAAAAGTAGGTATATTTCATGTTTAATTATATTATATTTTATTTTAAAATGCAATTGATTCTCTGAGGAAGAGTGTACTTTAAAACATTCTGAAAAATAAAAGACTTCATAAAATATTGATTCTGCTGTATATGTATAATACCATAATAGTGCTTTCAGTAGATGAATATTAAAATATATTCACCTCGATGTGTCCAGACTTCCTCATAAAGTGTATCCACTAATGAAAACTAAATGAACTTATCATTCTCATACCTTTATTATCTTTATATGTGAGGATGAAGTTTTTAACAACAATATTACAACAGAGTGTCTGACCAGTTGCGGCAGCACTGCAGCGAGAAACGATTCGGCATGCGGTTGCTGACACACAAAATAGTTCAGTGTATATATGCTCGGCAAAACAAACATTTATCTTACGGAATCTCGGAAGACTCCCATTATCGCCATTTCGTTGATGCTACTTATTGCTTGAGACGACAAATTGAGGTGCGCGCCTGCACGGAAAAGGGTAATTCGCGCAGCCGCACATTTGGTTTTCTGTACGCTTACACACGTCGTCTAGCGTAAATGAAAGCCTTCTCCGTGTGCAATTTGAAGATTTTCTGCTCGGATTCGCCGCGATCGACGTTGCCGCGCACGCGGATTTTCGTACGCGGGAACAAGAAAAATGCGAAAAATGAGTCGAAACCGGGGGATATTGCGGGTTTCCGGAGTACACGGGAGTTGCGTCCCATTTCGTCAACGAAAACATTCGCATGCGGTGCTCGAGATTCCGAGTATAAATTTTCAAAATTCGAGCGACGACATTGCAGTGCACCCGCTGTGTCTCTTGCGCGCACGTACATGCGCTCCTACGTTTTATGAATGATGACGAGATACTACTTTATTTTTGTTCCCACCGTAGCGAACGGTACGCGTATACTTTTGTAGTTTTATTTTCATTTTATGCCGGGCGTGGTGAATGTATAAAGCAAAAAAAAAATAATAAAACCTGAATTCGATATTGATAAGCTGGGAGCATCAATAAAAAAGAAAATCGTTGCCATTTAATTTATCGCTTAGTTCAGATTTACAATAAATTTAAAATAAGGAACGTGAAAGATCGTTGGGTTAAATAAGAGCAATATTTTTTTTATCTTCCACGGAAGCTTTTTTTAGAATAAAGTTCCGTATATTTTTCATATTTTGGCGAGCACAGCTGTCCTTGATAAGCGCATACAATAAAATTCCAATTAAAAGTATTTCAACATTCCATTCAGAATAACGACAATATAAATGAAACTTTTTCTATTTAAAAATATCGTAAAATATAAATAACAATGAAAATACTAATAAATAGAGAATGAAAAGTAAAGGAAAGCGCGCTCTTTTGTGTTCTGCGTGAACATCAGTTTTAGAGCGCATTGGGGAGAAACGGCACGACAAAACGGACGCTGTTGTACTCACCTTATGTTCATGCTGGGTTGGTTGACGCCGTGCACTGCGTAGAGGACGCCCCGTGCGATGAACATCTCGCCGTACTTGTGATGATCGACGCTAATGCTCCAGGCGTGCTGGGCCGTCATCTTATCCGGGTCGACTTTCATCACGACAATGCCATTCGTTGGGGTCCCGTAAATGGCCCATAAACCTGCAACGCATCGGAAACACGCCATTCGCCAAATGTACTCGCTCGCTCTCTTCCCTGCACTCGCACGCACACACACACACACACACGTACAGGGGGAAAAAGCCAAGTTCGCGAAAGGAGCGCGAGAGAAGAAAGTTCGAGCCGTTCGTCGGAATTTAAAAGGGATGTTATCGCGCCAACTTTCGATTTATTCGACTTTTTCGACTCGAGTTTGTTTGCCCGGCGGGCTCTAATGTGTGGCATTAAAATTTAATAAGCGAGAGTTCGAAATTGAAACGCGATCAGTATGAGAGGTGAGAACAAGGGTATGTAGGTAGTTTGATTTGAAAATACGAGTGGCTTTTAGAGCTATCATTTCGTAACTATGAAGTTACAAAGTTGGGCAGCTTTTAAACTGTTCGAAATTGCTCACTGATTCAAAGAAGCGATTCGATAAAACCAAATCGAATCTGCAATGAAATCGAAAACTTTAATAATGCTCTTTTGAAAAGGCAGCTACAGTACAGTAGCTTTTTCTGCAAAGCTCTCAAATAATATTCATTTATTTATTTTGCTACCTTTTAGAGTTGTTTTACGAAATGAAAATTCAGTTTACAGAATGCAGTTATCAATTCAACATGTGTCTTTTTAAGTACGAAAAAGAAATTTTATACCCATCTTCCAAAGAAAAATTTTACTCCAACCAATTAGACTCGTGCCATACGTTCCCGGAAATATCTTCCTCGTTGCCTGCATTTTTAACAAAAGGCCATTCATGCGCACGAGCATGCAGGACTTCGCGCGCCACTAGTAATTTCATAAAGAATTTCCCATCCTCCCGATAACCGAAACAACGACTGCACTGAGGAGATATATATACAATTGCAGATATTTCGGGTATTCTTTTCCCTTCTATATATATCTATAAATATACGTACGTCGACAATTCCGTCCCCGGATTATGTGCGCGTGCGGATAGAGAGAAAAGCTTTTAGGCTACATGATAGCCCAAATCCTCCTTTTGTGCAGGCCTTTGAGTCGCCGCGGCCTGTGCAATATCTATTCATTTGTGTGGGCGCGCGCGCGTTCTACAATGTATCGGGGAGGCGGGAAGTATTACTCTATGCCTAGATATAGAGCCACAGCAATTAAGCAGAAGGATCGAAACGTGCTGGACAATGCAAACTTGGCAGAAATTTTATTATCTTATCAAGTTCGTCGGGCGCAGACAATCTGATTTGAGAAAAAGTATGAGCGCACGGTCTATTGTGTTTAGATAAAATGCATATATATATCCGGCAAAATAATGTGTGGTGCATTCTGAATATGACGGAGAATTTATGCAGTGTAATTGTTTTAATAAATAATAAAATATATGATTTAGAGTGAAGCGTGACATACTATTGTTTACAATCTTATGATGCTTCACTTTTGAATAACTTCTAAATTATTTTCCCGTAAGCCCTACCTATGTGAAATTGCACAAGCAAGACGATGAGCCGTACCCCATTAAAATCGGATCAAAAACAAAAATTTCCATAGAAAATTAAAGTGATTTTGTGAATTTCCGTGAAAAAGGGCGATTTCAGCCGACGAGCGTCCTTAATCCTTTACAACCACTGCAGTGGTAGAAGAAAGAATTTTTCAATAAAATGAAGCACATTTCAGATAGAATGATGGCAGAAGAAAGGGCTAAGAGATGGATTTATGAATACCGGACTTTACTTTTAGATATCAGAAATAGACTCTCAAAGTCCCATTAAAATCAGGTTCCCGAAAGGTGTGCAGCACTCCCCTTATAAGAGTACTTCTCCTCGTGTATACAGTGTTGCTATCGCGCCCTTGATTGACCCTCTCATCCCCTTTTCTCTCCCTCTTTACAAACACTCAACAACTCTCCATTACATCTCAGTTGGAAAATGAAATCCTGAATCTTCCAAAGATCGGCGAGCTGCTCTCAAGTATCTCGTTTATAGCGCCCCTTTTGCGCGATCGAGTTCTCCGTCGACGAAAACACGTACCTAGCTCGCGCGCGTTCCAGTGTATTTTAATCATCGATGAACCTAACGCGGGGCCAAATTAATGGGGAATGCAGGCGCAGCAGGAGGTGCGCAGGTAACCACCTACCGTTCTCGTCCACGTCAAAGTCCACGTAATTGAAGTTGTGATTGGGCGTGTACAGATAATTGCCGGTATTGACGCGCAGCCCGGGCAGCTCCATCTCCAATCGGCTGTAGGCGTACATCGTGCCCTCGGAGTGCGTTAGGTCCAGTCGTACTATCGACGAGTGGTTGTACGGGTTGTAGAAGAAGTAGCCGTCGTTCACCAGGTGCCCGTTGCCCTGTGAATCACCGAAAATCAAAAAACTCAATTACCATATGAGCTATATGTTTGGAAACCAAATTATACATATTCGTTTTTGCATTATTAAGAAAATGACTCTTAAACATTATAAATACATTTTCTCGATTTTCTCTTAGTGCCGTTTGACTCTTAGTTCTAGAAAGTCAACTGCTTATGAAAATATACATTTTCAGCAATATTTCTTCCTTTACCAAATTTTCTCTTTACTAAAATATGTTGATTTTCGACGGCAACAGTAACATGAAACTAAAATATTTTATTATCATTAGACAAGTTTTTTTAATGAAATTACATTTCACGAAACAGTGTAGCTTTGATAATTTTGCTCTGACAGCTAATTTCAACATTCCTTCATTTATTCACAGCTTAATTCCAGAAAAAAGTTTGGATTCTACCGCTTTCGAGGAAAAAACAATATCAATTCCAACGCGTTCATCACATTTATGAGCGGTGCAGCTATAATTATGCTATTTTTTTTAAAGCGTATCCAAGCGTTTCATATACGCATCTCTTTCTCTATCCCTGCAGAATCGAATTACCGATTGCGAGTTTATGCTCGGGTTACGAGCATTTTTATTTTTATTATTGGCGAGGGTAACGCCAGGCGTAAAAGCCGCGCGGTATAAAACACAACAAGTTATTGTTGCATTAAAAAAAAAAAAAAATAACATTTTCTCGCCCTCGAACGTGAATACGTGAGCACTATTCGCCCTTAGCGCGTAAACTGCGCCTTAAATCGGGGGGGGGAGGAAATGGATTATCCAATTCCGTAAAATATGCGCAACTTGTAGGCCTATTACCTTCGATTTCTGCGTCTGCCACTGTAATAAATTGGAAAATTTAAGACTCTCCCGAACCTACGTAAATTCACGGACGAGACGCGCATACGAACGGCGATAACGAGGGCACTCGGAGCCCGCGATCATCGTCCGTATCCTCATTAAATAAAATTCACAGTCTCACATACATTTGATCGCGCGCACGGCTTTATCATCGCGATTATAACCGCAGTCCCGTGCGGTATACTACTGCTATCTCTAATACCCTCAGCGCGCACTTACCTCCCAGCGCGCGCCTCATACATATAATATATGTATACCTATATGCGAAGAAGCGCGGAAGCGAGGGGAAAAGTCCGACACGTGGGTGAATGGAGACTAAGATCTGTGTGTACGTGCGTGCAACTTTTCTCCCTCTCGTGTACGAGAGCACGTGCGAATATAACTCTTTCCATTCTTTCGTCGCGACCGCCGGCTGCCATCGGAAGAAAGAACGACCGCGCGGTAACTTACATATATACATATAATAGAGTCTCGAGAGCCGCACGTGGTGGAAATTCATCCGAAGATCAAGAAGCTGAGCGGTATATAGAATTAGAGGGCTGACACTTCTCTCTCTCTCTCTCGCGCGCGCGAAAGGAGCTAATTTGAATATGTTTTAATTAATCTGAAGCTGCCGCGTCTCGGCGTGTATAGCCCGCAGACATGCAAATTGACCAGCGCCACCCGTCTTCTCGACTCCCCGATACAGTTGACGGGCGCTGCGTGAATATTTTCTCGTTCAATTATACCGTTTCTCCAATTTCACCCGGAGAGAAAGAAAGAGCTCGGGGGGGATTAAAGGCACCGCGGGTGGAACTTCGTTATGCACAGATAAAGGCGCGACACGGGGGGAGAAAAATGAAAATTCGCGCCGCTTGAGGACGCGCTCGTTTTTTATATTAAAAAAGTTCGTTGAATTATTTTTCTCCGCTCGCTGTCTGTCTGTCGGTCCTTGGCTATACTCGCAATACTCACATTCCGGAAAATATATACGTACGCGGTATCGTGAGGTACGCGAATTCAACTGCGAAGCCAAGTGAATTGTGAAAGTTGAGTTTCCGCCAACGGGAGGAAATGGCGCATGCGCAAGCGGCAAAAATTATTTTCTATACGCCGAGCTGTCTCTCGTCTTTCTCGCGGATATACTTTTTAAACGTGTAATGCAACAACGGCGTGAAAGCAATGTTCAGGAAACTTATCATATATGTTGCTTGAGTGTTTCAGTTTACAAACTTCACGGCAACATTAATGTGCTTTCTGAAGTTTTGAGTTTTGACGAGTTTCTTTTAGTCTCACAAAATATTCCTTGAATATTCTTTATCTAATTCTACTAGAAACTTCAATTTTAAAATCTTTTTCATCGCGCTCTATAAAAAAGTTTTATACAACAGCTTTCGATCAATCACAATCGAACAATAAATATTGACGAATAGAGTGTTTACAGAAGAAAGGTACAAAAACACTTTGAAAATTAAAAACAATCTATCAACTTCTGCAGCATTGTTTACAATGCGTTCTCTTCTCAAATATTGTCATATTTTCGTAAAAGTCTGAAAATATCCTGTTAAATTTTAACTTTTTACTCTTGCATTCTCTCCATATATTTATTCTTTAACCATACACATATTTTTGCTGCAGAATGTCAGAAATAAAAATGTTCTTTTACTAAATCTTCAAATTCTTAAATATAATAAATTATTGAACTACCTGAAACGCATAGGGCAGCTTAATACTGCGCGGTGTCTTTTTCTGCGTGTAATCCTCGATATCGCTGTACTCGTAGATGTGAGAGGTGTCGCTGCTGCGGGTCACCCAGAGCTTGCCCGCGGTAGCGTTGCTCTTGGGCGAGGCGTCTTGCATCCAGATGCCGTACGAGTCCTCCATCTTGCCCTTGAACACCGCTATTCCCACCGCACCTATCACGCCGTCTGCCACGGACACACCAAACAATACAGCTTGTGAATGAGCGCAGAATTATATCGTGTTGGAGTAGAATATTATATTCTACTCTACTCTCGGATCCTTAGACTTGGCATTATCATTGTGTAAACGAGAATTATTGGCGTATTTGATTGAGTTTTCTTCAATTGAATTTTCCGTACGGGATGTGATTTCGAATGTATGATTCCGCGTAAAGATAATAAAAATCATCAATGAAAATCTGTCTTCTTTTCTGTTTTATTGACAAACTAATTAATTGATAAAAACTGTAGTACGATAAATGTACAGAGAAAAGGTTGCATTATATATGTATATACGAAATATTTTTTCAAACTCGTTGCTCGATTAACTTTTACCCTATTGAAAATTTGGAAAAGGCAATAATCAGCGTCGTGTTTTCAATGATACGAACATTTTTTATCATAGCCAGTGCAAAATTCGGTATAGGAAATAACGGTTTATATTGATTAACTATAAGCTAATTAATTTTGAATGTAGCATAACTATTTTCTTTCATGAAATTTTATCCGCATTTCAAAACAGAAATTAGCCAGAATATAAAGATTTAAGTAGAAAGCGCGGTAGTTCTCGTAGGAAAAAACGCGAGTGAGGAAATATTTTGCACAAAATATCATTTCTTCATTACACCTGACTTGGCTTTTCTCTAAAAGAAAATATGTATAGGTTTCAAATTGACACGAACATACGCGTTGTTTTGAATCACGATTTTCCCGCTCCGGATGTACAGGTGGCGGCACAGAAAAGCTTGAAAGGAATATTCTAAAGCGAAAAGAAACAGAAAAATGTATACTTCAAAGACTTGTGCGTACTGAAATTCAGTTGACTTGTCAGATACATTCGCGTTTTCAATAAAAATGTTCTTCCACTCCTGTTGGAATTTAAAAAGCAGCTACCAGGTCCATTAAATGTCTGCATAATATCAATATAATTAAAAAACTTTTACAGAAAATTGAAAACCTAATAGAATTTAATATCACGGGGAATCATAAACATCGTTAAACCACATAAAAAAGTCTCTGGAAAGTAAGTATATTCAAACTTCTCCCAGCAGCCATGAATCCCTTAGCAATTTAAACATTCACGTAGCATCCCACGCATAAAACTCTCCCACACGCCCGGCCAATAAAGCTATTCGCCCCTCCCAACCAGCGAAAAACGTCCGAGCGTAAAAAATGAAAGTGATGGGTATAGAAAAGAAGGCTTGCCCGGAAGAAGGGTCCATCGGCTAACTCACCAGCGACCCGCGGGGGCATGCCCGAGAAATTGATGCCGGTCATGGGTTTCGCCTCGACGACGCCCGCGTCCCCGCAGCTCGCCCGCGGACAGCTGTCGCAATTCAATTGGGGCGGGCAGAGATTCCTGTACTGCGGCCGGGGCGGCGGCAGCTTGCCGAATACTGCCACGCCTGTTGCCGACGAGGACGACGCCGACGACGACAATGACGTCTTGTCGTTCGTATCTGTTGAAGGAAAAAAAAGGTCATTTTTAGCTGCGCTCTTCTACCCTGTGGTATTTTTTTTGTATATATAAATAAGGTTAGGCTGATATGTATTTTCGCCTCTCGTGATCATTCGATTCTAATATAGCTAATACTAATACTTCATTTTTTAATACATTATTCTAAAATCAGATACACTTTTATCAATTAATTAAAAATTTATATACAAACTACTGTAAATGCAAATTTTCTATTAAGATTAATCAAATTATTATCCAGCACTATACATTTGTGTACTTACCCTTAATAATCGTAATTATTCCCTTCGTGATATTTATGGAATTCCTCGCCACGCAGTAATACGTCCCGAAGTCCGATTGGCCCATTTTAAATATTTTCAATTTCATTTTGAACTGAAAACCAAAGTACATAATTAGACATTTAATCCGACTGAATTTCTCAAACTCTTAAAAACTACGATAGAATCGTCAGAGATTTTAATGTCAACGAGCAGCGTACCTAGTTCATTCCGCGTACATCGAACAAACTTTGTCACCCAACCAGTCTAAACAGGGATAGAACTGGCCCACCTACTCTGAATCATTCGCTCCTAACTGTTATTTACAAAACTAATCTCCAGAGAGAAGAGCTTCAGCCATACATCGAGAGTAAGCAGCGCTGCATGTTCCCCCGTCACCGACAAAAGCACCTATCACCGCCTAAAATAATGATTGTACGCGCGTGGCCGAAAAGCCTTTGAACAGGTGCGCGCACTAGCAACCATTGCGAAAGCTCTGAGAGTGCAGCCACGCGCGCCAGCAACTGCCTCAAAGGTCAAAGCAGACCGCGCAAAAGGATGTGTATACGCTGACTCGACGCGCGCGCGCGGCCAACGTAAGAAATCTTTTGATAGAAGCGCACGCGAAAAAAAAGCACTCTACCCTATTGCAGCAGTATTTTCGTGGGTCTATATCTTTGGCGGACTTTTTGTTTGAGAGCGAGGAAAAGGTGAGTCGAACGGTTCAAGGGAGTAGGGTTTTCATACGAGGGAGAGCTTAGACCAAGAAGACTTTTAGGATATTGTGGCGGAGGTAATATCAAACGATGCTCCTTCGATGTTCCGAGAAATGTGAATCTTCGTATGATTCTGGGGCTTTTGGCATTGCCGAGGTATTTGAACGTTCAAGCCAATATTCCCTTTAATCCGGAAATAGGTATGAGATGGAGTTTCAAAAGCAACTGTTTGCTGACTTACAAACACTATATTATATCAGCGAACCAGCGCACGTTGAATCAGCGCACAGTACAAATAAATATTGAAAAATACATCACATATTTCTGGCAAAATTGTATGCATATGAAAAAAAAAAAATTCTTCTACACCACTTCGATTCCTTCTGGCCTACTTCTTCACGCACACTCAACTTCAAAACCGTTCATGTCGCGGAAAATAATTGGCTGGCAGTACCTTGTAATCCCTCCTGTACTCCTCCTCTTGAACGCGGTACTTGTCGGTCTTGCCGTCGAGCCTGCCGTCTATCCGACTCTCCCAGTGCAGCTCCGGTCGCGGGTACGCCTCAACCTCGCACTCAAGCTGGACGCTGGCGTGGCCGCGCACCCGCACCGTAGGCGTACGCACCCGTATCAGAGGCCCGACTGTGGAAGAGAGGCCGATGGTTAGTTTTAGTTTTTATTTCTTTTATTTTACATTAATATATTTACAACTTGACAAATTAATTTGTTTGAAAAATTAGTTTGATTGTGCATTATGCTTATTTTGCAGTACGGAAAGACGCTAATTGACGAGTAGCAGATAGGCTAACACAATTGTGCTAAATGAATAATATTATTTACAGCTTATTAATATTTAAAATTAAAAAAAAAAAATTAATCTGCGAAAATAAATGGAAAGTTGAGACATATAAGTATGAATTTTGGTTAAATGAGTAGAATAGTCAAGATCTCATCCGACATTCAGTAGTAAAAATTGATAAAAAAAATAATTTTTTTACCAAGTACTTCGCCCTTTTAAAAAAAGAAAAAAAAAACAAATTTTATTAAATTTTTAATTCACGCATGAATTTTTCATGATCAATTTGATCAAATCCCTAATGATATATTAGCCACGGGCTCTCATTGACATTCTTCTTTTTATGTCATTGAAAGGAATTATAGGCCGTATTTTTACAGCAATATATTTATCCTCATTAATTTCATGCCCGAGCTCATACTTGCGATCCCAAGAGTATTTCTGGTGTAATTCCATTTTCCATTTGGATGCTTTTAGGGTGACTGATTATGGGATTAACATCATTGAAAAACGAATATCAAACCACAATTGTCCGACAAAAATTATTTCTATAGCCATGCATATATTATATTCAACAGAATTCCCCTCGTTTTATTTGCGAAAATATATATTTTATTCAGGATTTAAAATCACGCTATTTACTATTACTTTTTCAGTAATCGAAAAAAATATTGAAATTTTACAAAAAAAGAAAGCTTTTTTGACGACTATATATTTTTCCTACCACTTTACACTCTAAAAAGTTTTGTACATTAAAAATTTTACTTATACCATAACCAAAATTATACATTGAATTGAATATTATTTTACATAAATTTTATATTTATTACAAGCTTAGTACATTACATTTAATAACATTTTTTTTATATTGTACCTAGACTTTATCGATGACTGCATAAATGCAAAATGCTAATGCGAAACATATGCAAATATTATCCGTGTATTTGCTAACACTTGCTTGTATAATGTTACATGTTCATTTAAGTATTCATCAGATAGGTCATAAATTAATAATGAGCTGTATTATTCGAATTACGGGTTACATCACTAATATTGTTCATCATTAATTATTTCGCGAATGCAAACGTACCAAAAGTTCTCGACCTCCGTGTCACTGAACTGGCTGAAAGTTTACAGAATGGTTCTGTACCCAAAGAAGTGAGCGCTATATTCAACGTTTGTGCCAATGGCTCTTCTATCTCCACATTTTATCCTCATTTACAATCCGTATATTATATAAGTTAACCAATGATATATAGCTGTATATTAACTTTGTAAAATAGTTTTTTTGTTGAAGACAATGTCTCCTTCTTTGATTATAACTATGTGAAATTGTGAATTATTTTCGCAAACTTTTGCACTTGTATCTTCTGAACAAATTAATGTTTTCGAATTTATCAAACTTAGAATTGAGGCTCATTCATTCTACTTTAATAATCTTTTCGTTGCTATTTGTAACCTAAATAATCACCAAGTTGTATATTAAAAGAGAAGTATTACTTTTGGCAAAACAATTAATTTTGGAATTTCATTAGCTTATAAGTGCCAGAATCATATATGGAGATATAAACCCTATATCGATATAAACATTAAGATGTGAGCCTCATTTTTCGAGCTAAAGAACCATTTTGTAAAGTTCCAACCAATTTAGTTCAATAACTTTCCGTGAACTCAATCTGGCATCTCAATATTAAAAGTTGCGAATTGCATTAAGAGCAATTAGCCATCACAACTTTCTCAACAAACTTCCGTTCCCTCTGCATCCCCCCGCTCCATTCTCACCGATTCTCATTTATTTCGCGAATCTTATCAGGAATCTACCATATTGAAGAACACGCAAGCGACTTCTTTCCGGCGACGAATGCGCGATATGACTAGATGAGAGCGTATATGTACCGGGCGATGCTTCTGTGACAGATTCGAGCTATGCGCGCATGTACGCACGCATCGTGGTGATGTATAGTACTCATCCGTACATGGCTGTGCGAGGCGCAATAACAACCGTAGGTCAACGTGGAATTTTTCCTATTTCCAGCTGCGCTATGCGCACGTGTTAACAACTTTTGCTTTTCGTAGAACAATTTTAGCGAAACATTTTCACGAAAACAAAAATATAGAAGGGACAATGGCTATGATAATTCAAGGAAATATAAGTTTCGAGGCTGTTTTAGGGGAAGAATGGAGTTCCCGAGCGCTGTGGTGCGACTGCGAGGTATATACTCCAACAAAGTTTGCAAATTAGCATGGACGCGCGGTATTAGCAAATAGATATATGCGCGCGTCTAGTGGGCGCATTACACGAGCCTGACGCATAGCGTCCTCTGTAAGCGTGCATTCAGATATGTGCTGATTACCATCTACAATGCACCATACACCCATCTGTTTACCGAATGTACAACATTTGACACTGTTTATTGCGTTAGCGTGCTATTTGCTCAAAGATATGTATAAGGGAAAAAAGTTGCTATGCGCAGCTCGCCTTTGATCTCTGAATTAACCGCGATTGTAAATTAAGTCTAATGGATTCCACAAATGTAACTATGACATTCAAACGTATGACAAACTAATCGAAATGTTTACTATTAGAGTCGAATAGTCATATTATAAGTAGATATATAATATGAGATTATTGATTAGAATTACGCAGTTGGTTATTCTATGAAATTCCTGCGGTCTAATAGACTGTGACATGTGAAAATTACTACAGTATTCCCCCGCAATAGGGCCGGTATGTGTCTCTCTTATACTCTAATGAGTTATTTATGAGATAGAAATAGACAGATATAGCGGTCCTATTGCGAGAGAATACTGCATATTATATTTCTAGTGTATAATATTCTGAAAATTACTATTACTAATTTTTCTGTCAAGTATTCCTCCTGTTGCAGTAAATAATTATTCTTAAATGTTGTTACGGCGAACCCTAAATAAGTAAAAAATAAGTAAAAAAAAAACCGCTCAACAAGAAAATTTCTACAAAAATCTGCAAAAGCTACTAAATTCACCTTCGAATCGGAAACATCTATAGCGCGCCTCTCCACGATCCGCAGCTCCATGTCGCACATCGTTTTTCCCCCTATCTCACGCTCGTGTAAACGTCGAGTAGCCGCGTATAAATGCTGGGCTTGCGCGCGCAAGAGGGCATTTAAAGCCCGATGCTCGCAGAGAAATTCTGCGCCACTCCGAAAGCTTGTAAGCCCCCGTCAAAGAGCGCAATGACTCCTCGAATGTCGGACGAAGGCGAGAGAGAGAGCAGCAGAGGCTGTCACCACGGCAGTCCCCCCGTTATCGGCTGGCAGTGTGCAGCGCGAGTGACAGGCGCAGGAGTGAAATGGCAGGGTAAATAACGCGCGCCGCGAGACAGCAGCGAATAAAAGTCACCTGTATTTAAAGCCACGATAAAAGTGAAGAGAGAGAGAGAGCGCGCGTTTGAATCTGCAAAGGGAGAGTTTACCGGGCGAGGGTGCCATCAGATAGGGTGTGGCAGGAATGTGAGAAATCGTGGTTTAAGGGATTAGTTTATATAATAAGTAGAGCGATGAGAATACGTACCGTTGAAGAAAACGCTGAGAAAGTAAACCTGACGGGAAAAACAAAGGATGCCAAAGTGGCTGTTTTTTGTAAGGAATGATACGGTTAATGTATTCACTGATAAGAATTTTTTCATCGGTCTTACAGTCTTATAAATTAAATCACTTAATATTAATGGCAGTCAGA